>VZSC01004115.1:197623-219613 GCA_013398225.1 Steatornis caripensis
GCCCAGTGACAGGACAAGGGGCAATGGGCACAAACTGGAACACAGGCAGTTCCACCTGAACATGAGGAGGAACTTCTTTACTGTGAGGGTAACAGAGCACTGGAACAGGCTGCCCAGGGAGGTTGTGGAGTCTCCTTCTCTGGAGATATTCAAAACCCGCCTGGATGCATTCCTGTGCAACCTGCTCTAGGCAGGGAGGTTGGACTAGATGATCTCTAGAGGTCCCTTCCAACCCCTACCATTCTATGATTCTGTGATTCTATGAACTCTGCACTTCCAAGACACTCATATGAGACTTCTTGGTGAGGGGGATTTCCAGACATATACACATTAATCCCATCAAGAATAAGGCTACCAAAGATCCCAAAATCCCCAGCAAGTGAGGAACTTCCTTAATTGCCCTGATGAAAGATTTCTAAGTAAAATTAATGATAGTTCAAAACTATTGGGAATGGAGGTGGGGCAACTCTGATGGCACATGCAAGAGCTATGTGATTTAGACTTTCTAAATAGACTGTGCTTATACACTTGTCCTGGACAACAGATAAAACTTGTAGAGGTTCATCTAGGGCTGGATGAACCAGCACCTGACCCTGACAGCAGTTATAGTAGTTTGGAGCAGAACACCTCTGCAGTCCTAGAATATCCACAAGGACCAACTTATCTTAAACAACTGGAAGATGCAAAATCACCTTTTTCTTTTTAAGACTGATATAGCCTTTATGCCAGCTCTTGTCTTCTTCAGAAAAAATTACTTCTTAGCATGTCTTTAATAAAGAGGCATCAGTTGTGCATAATAGGTTTCATTATCTTTGAATTAGCCATTAGTATCTTCCAGTGATGAACAGATATAAATATTACAGATAAATGTTACATGGAGCACTTGAGTATCAGAGTCTGTTTCTTGAGAGCAGAATTCTTCTTCCTCTGTAAGTATTTTCTGGACTGTGCTGGAAAAATTCTGCAAACTATGGGAAATAGTTTCGAGCACTGTAAGGATTTACATACAGTGTAAGAAAACAATAAACTAAATATTCCAGAACACTTGCAGAAAAAGAAATTGTTACTGTGTGTCTGTATTCTATAGTAGTCTCTGAAGATTTTTTTATGAGTCATTTAAAAATAAAATCCAAAAGAAAAAAAATTATTTTTCTCTTGTTTGGAAAGTATTTGCAGTTGTATTTCTTGTGTGTGAGCAAAATGGATTTTTCAGGTAAGGAAAAATGTAATATGGATGAGCAGTTATTTTTTTATCCAGAGCTTTATATTGCTACTTTGCCATGAAGAAATTAATAATACTTTTACTGTACTAGTCAATTGTTTTGTAAGTGATCAACAATAAAAAGAATTTGGAGAAACTTGGAAGAACCAATACTGTTTAATTGTCTTGTTGATAAATACTATCAATGCATGCCATTTAAAAATAATAATAGAAAGTAACTATCCTGGGGAACTCAAAAACTGAGGCTATTAAAAAAAAAAAAAAACCAGAATGGGTGAATTAGTCAAAGTTTGAAGGCCAAAGGAAGACCTTTAGCAAAATGAACAGTTAGCAGTTTTTTCCTACTCACTACTTACAAGCCCAGACTACTTCTCTAAACAACATAACAAAAAAAAGGGGGAAAAAAAAGCCCTAAAAAGAGATTTGAAAGTCCCACAAAATAATGGCTATGCAAATTTGATCCTGTATTTTTTTCCCCAGTTGTAATGGGCAGGCTGAGGGATCACTCAGAAATGTTTGAGAATCAAACACAGCAGCTTTGAAAACCCTGAGCTTTAAAAGCATGTTTCCTAAAGTCTTCAAATCCAGAGTGCTTGGTGTAAGTTCATATCTATACCTGAAATGTAATAAGTCCCTTGTTCTTTCATTTTTGCTGTCCTTTTGAGGATTCATGCAAATGTCTGTGAAAGGTAGGTGTACCTCGTGCTGTGTTAAATCACTCATTCTGTGGCAGCGTTGGCCTCCCAAACTAAAATACAGTCAAAGAAACCTTGCAGCTGAGATATACTTGAGGTGCAGCAAATTAATGCACTTTCTATATTACCTTAAACGTCTGCTTGAGACAGTGGAAGTTACGTTTTTAAGTGTGAGTCATTTCAGTACTTCTAAAAATCTTCTTAGCTAAAACATTCAAGATTCTTTTATTTGTGGGGTGGAGGGGAAACTCAAACCACATTCTGCTTAATGCCAGTTCTGAAAATATGTTTGCTTATTGAATTAAGTTATTTTTTGTTGTTAGTGATTAGTATCTCACTTGAACAAGTGTGTTTTTCATGTCTATAGCAGAACTGTGTAAAGCTGTCTAGGAGGACAGCATGAAAATCACAGGATAATTTTGTTTCCTGAATGTTATACCTCTGAGTTTCAAAACCTTACGGAGTGAATGCTAAGCTTGTAGCACAAGAAAATCCCTTCTAAAAATGGACTAAGCACTGCATTGCAAGAGATAGATTCATGTGCTCTACTTGCGTATATTAACCACAGTAGATAAGACATTCCTGGGAAAAAGTGTGTCTGAATAGCAAAATAACCTTAAATATGCAAATATTTTGTCATGATTGGAGAACCTTGCAGAAACATAATGACTTTATAATTAAGAAAAGGTGAAATTTATGCAAGTTTATGAAAAAGACTCTTGCAAGACCAAATTTGTAATTTTCATGTGTTTTTTTCATGTTTTAACAAATACAGCTACAGAGAATCATTGGAAAGGAAGATGATTTGAAAACAGCTGGAGACGAAACAGTATTTTGGGTATGAAATAGACATACATTTTTATTTACAAAAGCATTGTCATATTTCCTGTGAACTTTGTTATTTTTTCAGAGTTTTTAGGTAAGTATGTAAGCATCAGTATTAGTGCTTTAATTAAATGAAAATGCATGATTTGTCAACTACTTTCTAACTGGGAAGAAAAAATGTTTGTAATTTCTGAATCTCCAGATGAAGATCCAGATGAAATGTATGCAATTAATGTATTCCGTTACTGTGTGGTCACTTCGTTACTTAGTTTCTGTAAGCCTCTGTTTCGAAGTAACTCTCTTCTATTTATGAAAAACTCAGAAAAAACTCTGTATTGCCATATGAGAAAAGATGGCTTTCCAAATAGAAATTGATACCTTAAACTTACCTAAGTGCTGCTGTTGCAGTAAAGTCAGCTTATTCTGGGTTGGTTTGAAATGTAATTGCTGTCATTGAGGTGACAAAGGCAAGGATTACTTTGGTTAGTTCCACTTGCAGAAAGAAATGGCTTAGACGCAGACCAGAAGAAGCAGCAATCTTAGAGTATGATCTTCCAACTGGATTAGAAGTTTCACTGGATTGCAGGCCGTTAGCAAATGGCTAGTACAGCTCGTCAATGAAAGGAGCAGGTAAATTCCATCTCTCTTCTGGCTGTTTTCCTCTGCATCCTGCCAGTGTAACCTACCTTCTTCTCTGAGTGGAGTCTTTGCTAGCTGCCATCTCTTCTTCAGTCTCTAGTTAGCACAGAGACAAGATATTCTGTAGGCTGGATGAGATTGAATGAGACTGAAAACAGAGGGTGGGAAGTCCTGAGTGTACTGAAAACATCTCAGAAGAAGCTGATGGACTGGGGTGATGGAGGGGGAGAGTGCAGATGGATTATCTCCAGCTATTACTATAAGGTGCAGCTTGTGTCAGCGGCACTACTTTTGTTGTGTGCTTAAATTGAATATTGTAGCTGAAGGATATTTTTCTCACCACAATCTTGCTTTCAGTTGTAAACTGAACTTGGGTAATTAGGCATGGGGCAGTGACTGCTCGTGTTGGAAGCATTCAATAAGAAATTCATACAGGGCTGTGCTTTATAAACCTATCATGCATCAGCAGTTTCTACAAAGGGTTGGTCCAGCTCATGTTCTTTACTTTTTCACCTGCCTGGGAAAAAAATGGAAGTGGCTGTATTGCTAACGCCTTTAATATTTACTAGGCAGAAACAAAAACTGTCTTCTGATGCATAAAGGTTTTGCTTCCTTAGTATGCATCCAGAGTTCAGTTAAAAATTGACTGACTTAACAACCATCTCCTTTCTTGAATCTTTTCATCAGTCAGCAGATTAAAATAGCTAGGATTAATGGGGTTGTCTGCTCCTCAAAACCAGTTTCAATTCAGACTTAACTGCCATGACAGTGAAAGAAAAAGGATCCTTATTCTGCATGAATGCACAGCTATAGTATAAAATTTCCAGAGGAACTTTGATACAGTTGGACAGATTTAGTTAGAAGCACATAAGCTTATTGGGAGATAATTAAATACCTGAGCCTGAATGTCTCTACTTTGATTTTTGTCTTGCTTCAGATTTTGTCTTCAGAATTCTCCATTGAGAAAAATCTGCAGTGATTGTAACCAGAAAGTACTATTTTATAGGGTTTTCTAGAATAGAATTATAGTCTGTTCAAAAGAAGAATTAAATAGCTTTGGGGAGTACAGCTATCTTGAAATTCTTCTGGTCTTTATATTTCTACTTGGTAAAGTCCAAATTAGAGCTTTTCTTCCACTTTTTGTTTTCTTTCCTGTCTCTGTGTCTCACAAAATAAGTTGATTATAAGCAGTGAATCTGACTATACCTCTCCAGAGGTCCCTTCCAACCCCTACCGTTCTGTAATTCTGTGACATACTGTATTAGGAAAAGAAAAAGCAGTTGATTTGCTGTGCTCCCAGGGTGCTTGTATATCTGCCTCTTTTACTAAAACTTTGACTTACACATCTAGAATTTAAAATTTCACTACTTAGTAATGGCCGTTGAATGGGATTGCAGTGGATTTCGTTATCCAGAGAGGTGTATTTCAATTGAGGATTGGGGGTTTTTTGCAATCTTATAACTGATGCTGGAAGAAAAGCCAAAAAATCTGCCCAGCCTTAACCATTCCAGTCTTTTGGGAAGTTCCTTGCTGACTTGCAGAGCAGGCAGCCTGATTTACCCATAGCACAGGCATGCATGCGCACAGTGGAGGAGAGATGCAGGTAGACTTGCAAGACTGACAACCTGGTTCTTTCTAACTAGACTGGAGAAAACAGTGCAGAAGTCAACAAGAGGCAGTGACTGTCTCACCTCACCCATTTTCCTATAGACTAGCAGAAATGCTGCACCTGGCTTCCTAGTGCAACTGTTCTGCTTCACATGAGACATCTAGCTGAGCATTTGACCACGCTTCACGGAAGAGGAGAGGCAGACTCCTTGCCTGGAGGTGGTGTAGAGTGTTATAGGGAAGTGCATAAGCTAGAAGAGTTTTGTGAATTTTGAAAAAGGTGTTGCCCAGTGAACAGCACTGGTTTCTTTTGTATCAGTGCCCTGAGTTCTTTAAAAGGGTACTCTAATAGCGATATGTGCATTAGCGTTCTGGTAGTGAAAACAATGCTAATGGTCCTACTGTACAGCCCAGGCGTCTAGATCAAGGACTTTGCTCTTGGGCCTTTTGTATTAGGTTTGTGTGGCAAGGTATTGGTAGCCGGGAGGTTACAGGGGTGGCTTCTGCGAGAAGCTGCTAGAAGCTTCCCCCATGTCCAACTACCTGTAGCTTCAAAGTCTGTAAAGCCCTGGGCCCAGAATAACTCAAGACTGTCTAAACTAAAGGGAGGAAGATGGTGGTTGACAGCTATGCTCTTGTAGTGCAATAATACTCTGTAACAGAGATGCAGCGTATCTCTGCAGCACATTGAATTTTGCAAGAATCTGGTCCAAGACTAAAATTAATATCCCTCCCCAAAAGAGTGTGTCATTAATCTTGTCACCCCTCGATTCATATGGAATGCACTTTTTTTTTTTTTTAACCTCTCTTCTCCATCATAAATGTGCATGTTTTGTATCAGCGGATTAACGCTGAATTCTGTTGAAAAGCTTTTAGGTACTTTAAACCAAGGAGTATTGCAATGTTCCTGCATGCTTTAAAGGAAGCTCTCCAGTCAGGTAAACCCCATAAAGAACCAAACCATATGGCATCAAAATACTGAGCTATTAAAAAACTAATGGGTCATTGTTTATCTCACAGACAAGGAAACTTTTGGTTTTCCACGTGATCTGATGACATTACAACCTCAAGAGAGACAAAGAAACATGCTTTCTGACATCTTCCTAGGTATCTGTTTTGCTAGTACATTGAATTTGGCTTGGATGGCAGAAGTCTCTTCCCCAAGGAATTAATCTGGAAGTCTGTTGTGGTCACAGTACCATTGCTTTCCATTGCGCAGATGTGTGAGGCAAGGCTACTTGTTTAGTCTCTGCTACTTAACCTAGTCTGAAGCACTTCAAATTATTTAGCTAGAGAAGCCAGATGGCAGCGTGGGCTCCTAACAGGCCAGGGAAAGCACACGATTTGTCTTTGCACTGACAGTTCTAGTCCTCGATTCAAAACAGTAAGAATCTGATGATAATCTCTGAAGGCTACCTAGTACAGTGTCTTGTAACATGAGGTAAACTGGAAATGGTGCACATAAGTGTGCTCACTTGGCATTTCGTGATAACTGAAACTTGGGATGGCAGCCTGAACGTGGACTACCTGGGACATGTTCGGCAGCAGGATGGGGGAATGGGATACAGGCCATGAGGAGCTGGTTTTAGCACTGAGAGCAAGGAGGTTTATGCATGCTGAGAATGGGTGTGCTCTGTCTTTGAGGCCAAGTCCCCCGTAATCGAAAGGGCATGCTTCACTCAACATCATACCTCCTGAGGGGCGTTCTCGTTGTGGATTTTCTACATTTTACGGAAATTAATATTTTTAAAGTACGGCTTGTCAGGGAGGCAGGGCCCGAATTCTTGCGAGGGGCTGTCCCCAGCTGTGTATTGAAGCTGATTTTCCCAGCTGCCAGCAGCGCACGGGTCAGGCAGCCGCAGGCTTCACAGTGCCATTCCCTGACTGCTTGATGTGGCAGGATTTGGTCCCTCTCAACCTGCTGGCAACAAGACTAATTTCAACCTGTTCCTGTTTTTTTCATAAAGTATCTCCTATAATGTCTGCTCCCAGATTAGCTTTAGCCCACTTTGCTGGAAACCATTTTTGTTTTATACCTCCTCGTGAACTGATGCAGAACCACGGGTGACGCACTGAAAGCTGAGGGCGTCCATGACGATCCATCTTCTTCCATGCTAAAGGAACTAATGGTACAGTGTAGTAATCCCATGGCATTAGTTGTTGTTAAAACACAACCAATCCTCAGGTAATGGGAATGCGGGATGTTGTTGAATGCTGGATATAAGCTGTTTATTGCTTAGGAAACGCTCCATCGGATTTCTTCTCAGGTGTTGTCTGTTATACCCTCTGTAGAAAAAAATATGCAGTTTACCCTGTCTTGATCAGACCCCCAATGTATTCTTGAATTCTTCCTTATAAGAAAGAAAACATTAAAACTTTAGTATGGATTTACGTGATTAAGGCTGATTCATTGTAAAATGACACATTGTTCATTCTGGCGTCCACCTGAGGCTGGCTGGACTTTGCCAAAAGAGACTGCTTTTGGAGATCTGGATCTCCTGGTCTCACTAGCTTGCCTGTTCAATGTTGTTTTGTCTAGCTGTACCTGGCAGGATTAATTTCATAGTGGATACATCTTTTAAACCTTCTTCCTGGAGCTGCGTTGTAGGATATATCCCAATGTCTTGAAGACTCTCAAAACAACAGAAAAGTTGATGCTCCTGAAAAGTGTTCAAGGCTAGGTTGCTGAAATTGAAGTCTGCGTTGCCTTCAGGGACAGGAGGCTGGCACGATGAATTGACTGGCCTAGCAGCTGAAAAACAACGAGCATTTGAGAGAAGTGGACTCAGAAAAATTTGCAAAGATTTAGTCTTACCTTTGGAAAGATTTGGGGCATCACTAGCAGACAGAAACTAAGATACTGTTCTCCTTGACCCTCCTCTATTTTCTGCCCCTATTGTTCGTCTGTTCGCTCTCCTTCTATCTTAAGAAAAACAATGTAAATCCAAAATCTGTATTATTTTTACAAGTTCTATCGAAACAAGACATTGCACAGCAAATACCATCTCCCAGGAAGCGAGTAGAACAAGGAACGCATTACAGATTTTAATCATGATAAATGCTTTCCAGGCATGCCTTAGGCAAATTCTGCAATGAAAGCTGGTAAGAATCTAGAGACAGTAAGTCTATTAACATCTCAGATGAGTTTTGAAAATCAGTTAGGTACATTATTCAAAAAATCCTGCCTCACTGTGTGATAAGTTTCTTCTCAGTGGCACTTGTTGCTACTTGCTGCAGTATAAGGTCCTAAGTGTCAAAAGCTCAGTGGGGAGCTAAGGATTAGGTAGGTCTGTGCCCATGACTCAGTGTTTGCAGCATCAGGCTTCTACGTTAACAGTCTGTGTAATGTAATAAGGAAATAAATGTTGTGTTATCTGATCTTTCTTAAAAAGGAATAATTGCATAATTCAGCAGTTCGTTGTGCTTTTGAAAAATGTATGAGATGTTAACATTACTCTAGGAACATAACCTTATGTTTGTAATGCGTACACGCATGTTCATTAGTTCATATAGACTTGTGTGGCATCAGAGCTTAGTCTTTAGGATTCTTATGTGTGAACCAACAGTCCCAGGAGCACATCTGAGCTCCCCAGTTGGGATACATGCCCCTGCCCCATCCCATGCTTGTATCAAGGTGAGACTCGGAACATCACCATCGCTTCTCCACTCCATGCCTCAGCTTTCTGTATAGCGCACAGCCCAGAAGGGTGCTGTGCTGCACCCTCCCCAGGCTGAAGCCACCAGATACATCAGAATACAGGCTTTCACTCAATTTAGGTAGTAGCTCTGTGACTCAGAGCTACCAGTCTGGTCCTTTTTACAGCTCCAGGATTAGGTTACCATTTCATTCCCATTGCCAAGAGAGACATTCCAAACGTAAGTTATTCTTTTACCTAAGCTCGGGAGGGTGAGGTGTTGGAAATATTAATAGAGCTCTCATTATCTTCTAACAAAGATTTGTCATGTCGGTACTAATTTATACAGTTCAGCAGCAAAAGCTCCTAATGATTCTGCGGACAAAAAGGAATTATGTACTAACATGTACTTCAATTTAATAGCATTAACTCTAGGAAAAGCAATTTTTTGAAATTTTACCCTTAAGCCGTAGTCTCTGTGGTCTCCTATTGCATATTCTGTTGTAAAGAAATATACTGTTCTGTAGTTTTAAAATATGTTTAACTCTCACTAACATAGTGTTTGGACCTCTGCCAATTCCCCTTTGGAATTTCAACTGATATAGAGGGTAGCCAACAAGTAGGTGCATATTTGTTATAAATCCAGGGATAGGCTTTGTCATCTTAGGTAAGACGAGATGAGTATTGTTTGTATGTCGTCTTCTAGCTTGTAACTACAGAAACATGAAAAAAACTTTATCACAGACTTAGTTTTTAAAAAGTTATTTTAAACCTCATTTTTCAGTTTCTTTTCAATGCAGCACTGATTTTAATATGGAGTAATTAAATTGGGGGCATTAAATTGTGTAATCATGAGTTCAGTTTTAAAAATTACATTAGCAAATTTATCTTGCATCTTTCAAGTCTCATTTAAACATGTAAGCAAAAAAGACAAAAAGCAGATTAGAATCTCGCTGCAGTGAGAAATGTGTGGAATCTTCTCTGTTTCTTAGAAAACTTTGCGTTCTGACAAATAGTTTGGGTTTGAATTTCAGATATGCATACATGAATGTTTGACTTTTGACTTTCAAAAAAGCTTATACCGATGTTTATGCATCAGTCTTCACAGTAATCTGAAGTGTTTAAACTTCAGAAGGATGGATCTTGTGGGTATTTAAATATTCTTTGCCTGCAGTTAAATGATAAAGTTCAATAAGTACAGTTTGCATATGGCTTGAAAAGTTTTTTTTTTCTAGGCTCACTCATACGTAACTCATATCACTGGCGTTTAGTGAATTGTAGTTTGCAGTAGAAATGAGGAATGTTATCTTTTTAACTATAAAATAACTGTGTCACATATGCAGTAAGCATGAAACACGCAGTGGGCTAATGGGACTTGTTATTGATGATGCTGAAAGCTAAATAACCATTAGTATTAAATCTTATGAATAGACTCTTGTCTTTCATCTTCCTTCTTCAACCAGATAAAAGACACAGAAGCTATTTAGATGTCATAAGAATAGTTTGTTGAAATCCCTCCGGACTTACAAAAAAAAATTTCTCTTCATGTTGCTTAGTGTTTTGTTGCATTCAAAGAAGTGCCAGTATGCTAGTGCTGAAAGAAGAAAAGAACAGAAATCCAGCATTATGTGTGGTTTTAGGCTTGTTAAAGATGCTGTTGAGTTGAAATAATGTGCATCGTTCTTCTGCGGATATCTCTTCATCAGATTTAAAAAAACTATAGAGAAGTCACTAACATTGAAAATTTGCAAGAACCCTTGCAAGACCATAGTATAACATAGCACTGTAAATGTTTGTATTTTTCTAGTTTTGTTTCTTAGACTGTCATGAATGTTTTTAAATAGCTGTAACAAATTGAAATACCTGACTAAAAACCTTTTTACGAAGGTGTTAACTTTATTTAAAGCATAAAGGTTTTTAAGCTTTAACTAGCAACCCTCTCAGTTCTAATAATAAAATACACCGAAGGTGGGTGTAAATTGTACTCATCTTTCATAAAGAATATTTAGAAGCAGAACATATATAATACAGTGTTACCAGTTGATTTGGAAGAATTATTCACCTCTGAGATCCTGTGTGATAGCTTTGGGAACAGTAATTAAATTGCAAGAATCTCTTGTGAAATTCTAGTTCAAATAAATATATCCAGATTTGTGGTGAATAGATATTAATAATCGTACAGTGCATAATAATTAATCATACGGTTTTCTGTTTTATAGGGAGCAGAACTGCAAAGCTGTGGTGTTAATACTATGTTGCTGGTACATTTCTTTGGAAAAGAAGGAAAGGAAAAACTTCGCTATTCTGAGTTTTTCAGGTATTTTTCTGCTAGGCAAGCCTAACCGCAACCAGTCCTGTTCCTATCCCCTTTACTTTGCACCAATACTGGCATTAGTCTGACCCCAGACTGAGCTGATTCAGAAAGTTAAGCAGTAATCAAGCAGGAGATTACTCACGATTTTGCATGATTAAATTTCTGGTTTAGCTCCTGGGGTTTGCTGTCTGTAGGAGAAGTTGAGCACCATGATAACTCCAAAGCAGCAATGGGCCTGGAGGTCATGAGGGTCGAAACTACCATTCTTGGCAGCTGTGTGGCGGCATACCTTAAGACAGTATGATTAATGAGTATTTTTCTTGATCAAATCACCAAAAAAAGCGACTGCTAATCAATTAAAAAAAGTTTTTCTGAGCTGAGACACCCGCATCCCCATTACAACTGTCATGGTAGGCTACACGCAACTTCTCTGCTTGCTTCAAATTCCAGCTTCTGTTAAAACCTTACCTGCACCTCTTCCTTTACCCTTTGAACTATTTTGCAATGGGACTACGCACATACTTTGTGGCGCTCATGTCAGAACTGAGAATTAAGTCATGGTAAACACTACATCAGACTGAAACAGCAATTGAATACCAAGTGTCCATTACTCCTGGAAACGTAGCATTGTCTACTCATCTATTTTACTGTGAGCTTTGCAATATCAGAATTGAATAGGAAGTTTTAAGACTGGTATAGGGAATTGTTGAGTTTATACGTCAGGTATATATGTCAGAAAGATGATGTAATCCTTGTCTACATCAGAGTAGTAAGTTGTGCTGTGGTTGCTTTTGACTTGAAAACCCAACTGGGTGTCAGCTGTTAGTGTTTTAATTGGATGAGATTTTTTCTTCCAATGTGTATTTCAATCAGTAATGATGACTACCACCTGCACAGCATCACAGCTTAACCAGCTAAAACCCTCTGTTACTTGGGACTTCTGTTTCTCCTGTTGGTATGAACTCCAGACACATCTTGCTTTGTGAACTTGGGCCCAGAATCCAAATGCACAGTCTTTGAGATAAATGGAAGTTAAGTGCCTAAATACCTGTGTGAATCTTGATGCATGTCTTGTAGCACTACATCAAGAATAGAATATCTACATCAGTATTACCTTTTCTCCAAAAATAATTAGTCATTTACAGACTGCAAAAATGAATTGGGATAATACATTTTACTTCAGTTTATGTTCAGAAGCAGGGGAATTGTTGTCAGCCCTTTTAAAAATGAATGTTGTTGCAATCAGTAGAGGTTTGGGGAAAGATAGAATAGAAAAGGAAGAGTGGCAGTTTTTCTAACACTAAAAAGTGTTCAGCTACATCGGCTCTGGCATATACCAGTCTTCAAATAAACAAAATTTGTCTTTCGAAGACCTCAACTCAATAGGAATCTAAGAGTAAAATAAGTTTAAGATGCCTCCAGATCCCTTTTCTATAAATACCGTAGATCCTCCAAGTGAAACAAAAGGCAGAGAGCACCAGTAAAAGGTTGTTTGCATATACAGTGTAAACTGAAAAGCCTCAGGTTTTAGATAAAATCCTACATTGACCCAATGAGGCATGACATTGATGAAACCATGTACCTAGTACATTCAGAACGCGTAGGTTAAAGACCTTTGCCTACCACACAGACAGAGGCGTGTAATCAAAATCAAACTCCCACATCTTGCTCTTAAAATTTGTGGGGTAAGTGTAAGGTTTAATGCAGGTAATTTTTCAACAGTGGCAGTTACGTTTCGTAGAGCTGGAATGCGCCTCTTTATCACTACATAGACACTCCATCTCTGTTGCAACATGACAGTGAAGTTTGTTTAACACACAGAAAGGTGAATAAAAGGATCACTGTCTTTTTAAACTGTGTGAAGATATCACCTTTCCCATGATTTTATTTGCAAGTAAATCAAGCACATCATTTCTAGGTTCCTATTGTTCAGGGAAAATGTGATTTCTGTCTGATGGCCTCTCATAACATTTTACCTTACGCGGGAAGCTATTGTTGGCTGTTTGATCAAAGTGCCACGCTGTTTTTACAAGAGATGACTGATGAGCTGTACAGTCATAGATCATTGTCAAAAGCAGAAAATAATGATGGCAAATGCTTTTATCGTTTTCCAAGTTCTTGCCTAGAAAGCTTTTCCATTGATCAGTGTAGTACCTAGTAGAAAGCAGGAGTGGTTAGGTTTGATTAGGACACACTAAAACTTGTCACATTAGTTAAATACAGATATTGCTGTGCTGTAGAGTTCTTCAAACTAAAAAAAAAAAGGCAGGAATGCTTTCTTTGTGAAATTTCATCATACTCATGTGGGAATTCAGAAAGCTGAGACTAGTGTTCTCACCTCATTACTTACATGTATTTTCCTCATGCTTCGTCCTTTTCAGTTTGGCTGACATAAAAAAATCCTTTTGTAAGTGTGCAGCCGCCTGTATCTACATGTACACCAGTGATGTCCGACCCTTTTAGCCCACAGTCGAAACATTTAAAACATGTTGGACTAGATGATCTCCAGAGGTCCCTTCCAACCCCTACCATTCTGTGATTCTGTGACAGCCACAGTCAATATATCAGGGCGATTAATTTGCCTTGTTCTCCTTTCTTTGCATTCATATGGCACACAGAAAATGGAAACCGTCTACATCTGCTCAGGCAATGTGGAGCTGATGTGAGGTGGCAGCTCGTGTGCCTCCCTTCCAACTGCCCTGAACACAGGAGGCACACTGATTATAGGGAGGGAAAATGGTTAAGCATGCTGTGCTCCATCTGTCTCCACCTGGTGCATGGTTCTTTGGAAATCATAGGTAGGCGATACGCACAAGGACAATCCTCAATCTGTTTTTTACTGGACATAAGGAACGAGACCGTGAAACAGAATATCAGATCACTTTTCAGCCTTTCTTGGGCTGCTGGGAGCGTGAAAGTAAAGTAACCTTTTCATAGGTATTTTGTGACACCAGTAAAGCTCTTGTCTCACTCGCCTCCAGAACATAGTCAAAACAACAGCGAAAGCTGCTCCCTTTCATTGTCTGCTGAGCAGCTGTGGTGGGACTCCTGCTTCGTTCTGCAGGGACTGCTTAGAAGTGCTGGAAGCAATCCAGAAAGCACACCATCCTATGTCTTTCCCATAGTAACAAGGTGGTTTCAGACATCTTTACGGTAGGACTCAAGGAATGCATGTTCAGCACCAGACTGCTACATGGTATCTTGCCAGTTGTATTGTCCTTAACATAAGGACAATATAATTATTAATAATAATTCACAACTTCAAAAGTGACAGCTGGTTTCCCTGGCAAAAGTTAGGTAATTTCAATCTAAATTTTTCTGGAGTATGTTTATGTACGTCACTAGTAAAGGTGGAGCCTCCTGGTTAAATGCAGCTGGAATCATTATTCTTCTGTATCAGTTCAAGAAAACAAAACAATACACAGCAAACCTAAAAGAATGTAGCAAAGAAGGGTAAACTTAATGCAAGAAGCTGTAACCAGGTAAGACTTTCTTCTCGGAAGACCTGAATAAATTTCTGGTTCAGATGACCACCGCTGAATTTTACGCCTCAACAGTAATCTCATCTTCTAATACCAGGCCCCATCTTACAGAATGTCAGGTTTCAAACACAAAGTCAGAAGTTCTTTGGGATTCTAGGCTTTGTTTTCTTATGCATAGCAGTTTCCCCTGGTTTTTGAGACATAAATAATTTTTGATCTTTTCCTTCCAAAAAACATTTCAGTTGTGCTTTAATTTCCAGCTATATTGTATGTACTATGTTTTAATCTGAGTAGAAAACTATTTCGTTTTCTAGGTATAGCAAATATTTCTTCTTGACAACCACTGGGGTTTTTTCCCTGAGAAAGTCCCTTACTGATCTTGTTTAAGTATGTCTAATCCCAAATAAAAGAGGAGACAGTAATTCACTCCGTGAACAGTTCACGACTGCTGTTATTTTTTTCTGTAATCTGTCCCCAAGCAAGCTTAAATCTCTCACAATCTCCTTGAAGGAAAAAAAAATAAAAAGTGCAGAAAGTATGGAAAGAATATTCAAAAAAACTTTCTGATTGTTGTATTTTTTCCTGGGATGGCTTACAAAAAAGTACTTCCTGGTGTGAGTAAACAAGGGGCATCTTGTAATCGTATAAGGAAAATTAACATTTCAAATCCATTTTATGGTACTTTCTTATGGTATTTGTTGCTTCCAAATTTCTCATCAGTTAATAGAGTTTTGCACCAGAAATATTCTTTAATCATGGTTTCTTTTTTTATTTTTCGCTTTAGCTCGAAGGTCACAAGTTGTATAACCGTACACAAAACATGCCTTTTGCCTACCTGTCCTGTTTCTTTCCTTCAGTATTTTGAATTCCTTGGTACGTTTCATTTGAAAACTTTAATTTAAGAAACCAGAATGATCCAGGCTGAACCGCACTGCTGGTGCTGACATTTGTCTGGTGCTGTTCTGCGTTTGTGCCAATACATGGATGCAGGATCTCTTTCGGGTAGCATCGTCAACCAGTAGTGCTTTTGCTGTTATGATAGCTTGTACATTTTCAGTGATTTTCATCTAGGGATTTGGAAGCACTTTGCAGAAATAAAATATGATTGCCTCCTTATTTGTCTCTGTACCTACACTTGTATCTGTGCATGTGTATGTATATAGACCCCTTATACACCTAGAGATTACATCTCGCGCAACCAGGATCAGACAGTGAGGAAGTGGTGATGGGAACAAAGTCTGGCTTCGTGATTGTATGTATATTCCTATCACAACTGAATCTGAATATTTCCCAAATATTTAGTAATGATGTTGAGAAGAATTTCTGTTTCCTCCTTTCCTATATACTCAGCAAAGGGATAGCTAGATGAGTTTCTACAGGATGGTTATAAATGAAAGTGAGTAGTTTTGTTATGTTTGGGTTGGAAACATTGAGGACAGTAAATCAAAGAGGGTTTTGCCTGTAATTCTGAAAATGGTGAGATTAATTAGCTGTTTTGCCACTTGCAAAACTAAATTTACAAGCAAAGATCTAAATGTTCTCTAAAGGTTAATGGTCAAGCCCTTATTAGATTTTCTATGTTCTGTTTTGAAAGTCAGATTTGCAAAAAGACAACCTTGCAGCTGGTTTGCAACAGTCCTTTGGTACAGAGCAGGTTGTCAAGTCTTCAAAAGGACTTCAAGTGTCCAAAGAGGAGCTGAAGCAGAGTACAAAAGCCAGAGTGATATATCCACCGCTATCTTTGCTGTTAAGTTTCCTTCCTACAAATCAGTGCAACAAGAACTGTATTAGCGTTTTTAAAATTCTTCACAGACTTTTGGTTCAGGTCAAGAGGTATAGGAAGGAAAACTTTCCCTAACCTTTCCTTCTGTGTTTCATTCTACTGCTTTACGTTCCTAGCACTTCATTGCAACATCTCAAGTTGGACGGGGAATAGCTGCATTCCTAAGGTCTCCCCACTTTTATTACGTTTTCACTTCTATTAAAGCTGAGTTGCCAAAAAGTCTTGAGAGACTCCCTCTTTCTGTAGATCTGTAAAGCACATTACAAAATGAGGGATAAATCCTGATAAGGTTTCTGAATGCTGTTGTAACACGATAACGAATTTGGCCATTGGCCTTCAACGTGGGTGTTTTAGAGAGGTGGGTAAAACAAGCTATCGTAAAGTACTGTCTGTTCCCAGCCTTTTCCCCATCTTACAAATTTATGATTTACCTTTTTGTTATTTGGAAACTTAGGGCTTGCTTTTATTCTCAAGCTATTATAGCATAAGAGTATTCCCAGTGTAATTATTTTTGAATTGTAGAGCACATCTACAATCGGAATCCTGTTCCTGTAGTTGAATTATGGCTCCCTTCAAAGTCCACGGCCAAGCTCCCACTGACTTTGGGAGAGCAGGAATTTCATTCCCATGCTTGCTTTTCCTACTATCTGGAGAAATTTTTAAGAAATTTCCAGCTTAAACTCATCACACTGTGATCCAGAAGACACAAAAGCAAGTATCCCTAGTGGTGTCCTGGCATTTAAGTATCAAGTTTTACTTCCTAACCAGAAAGTTATTTTTAATAACTTTTAATAACTTTCACTTTTAAAAAAACTCATTATGATTTTTAACTCTCACATCTGGGAATAAGAGTGACCTAGAATGCTGATGCGATGATTCATAGTATTTTAATTTTTATAATATGGGAGACTATCACATAAAAATTTTAAATTGCACATTTCAGCTGCTGCTCCAAGTAGCATTTGATATGGCAGGAAATCTTCCCACTCTGGCTTGCCAGGAGCAAGCCTACAAGTCGAAATGAAATATCCATTAATTTTTTGTACCTAAATAAGTAATTCCTGCTCCGCTCCCTCATCTGCACAGTGCAGCAAGATGCACGGCTCATGTGCTGCAGGAAGGCTGCGGTGTTGTTGCCCCACAGCAACTGGAGAGGGCAAGAACCCAGGCCTGAGAAAAGGCAGTGGAAAACCAGCAGTGGGGCTGGGGAAGTATGACACTTCATTTGCTGTCCAACTAGAAGAGGGTGCAGAAGCAAGGACACATCAAAAATGCCACAGCCAAAAAATTCGCTTTCCTCTTTGCCTTTGCTGTACCTTGCAGCTGTCTGATGTGCGTGGCTAGGTGGGCCACCTGCTCCTTCCTCAGCATCTCGAAACGCTTGGTCTTTCAGCTGTCCTGCCTTCATTGGGTATGGCTAGAGGACAAGTTGCTGAGGGTTTTCTGCTTAAAGAAATGCAATATTTAGAAAAGATGGAAGAATATATAGTTTGTCATCACCTGTGGCTACTGACCAGTACAGCAAATGACTGAGCATTAGCTCCCCAAGATAAATAACTCATACTTTCAATAACAAACCTTAAGTCTGTTGCAAAATGTCTCCATCTTTCATAGATTAAAAGACAAGAAAATGAAATGTGGTGTCTCATTTCCCTACATCCACGTTTCAGGCATATTTCTGAAAGTTATGTCACTTTCAACAACTTCTCCTCCGCAAAACCAGATGTTAAATGGGTCAGAAATGACAGTCAAATATGCAGTTACTATTCTGCATGGTCTCTGCTGTGACTTCCAGCCAAGCACAAGCCACACACCCCAGATACCATCTGCTCCTTGCCATTGATGGACACTCGCAAAAATCAGCCGAGTGGCCCTAGTCAGTCTCTGCTGGACTGACTCCATGCCTGGTCTACATGCCTGGTCCATGCTGTGCTCTCCCGCTGCAGCTCGACCTCCTTTCCCAGGATCCGGGAGGCTCTTGCAGGCAGTGTGGCAGGAGTGCTTCTGCCTGTCTGCCTGGCACACGCTGACCGCTGGGCTGGCCAGAGGCAGCAGTCACCCCATGAGTTACAAGGACAGGAGCAGCATCTGAAAACTGAAGAGTGATTTGCAAGCTGTGGAAGTAAGCTTTTGCTGGTCTGTAAGACAAAGGGCCTCCCCTTCATGCTGGTGGCAGAAACGGTTCCTTTGGTGCTTCAGCCTCTTGTGAGAGGGAGAGCCTGGGGCCATGAAAGTGAACCAGGTTTTTAGGTAGACTGTGGAGGAAGATACCTCAGTGATTGACTATGCTGTGGAAGCCTTGTAACCCCCTTTACTCGACCAGCAAAACACCCATATAAAATGTGAGAGCATATCATACCCCTTCTCAGTATAACGCTAATAAAACTCTAGCCTGAAACTTATAATCACTTCCACTGTCAGGTTTTTGTTTACCTGTATGTCCTGAGCCATGAAGCATTTGCTGGCCCTTTATTTGCATGTGCAGCTCTAATTATTAGAGGAAAAAATACGAGAGCTTATGCTGCAACAGCAGTCTTCGGCTAACCCCTTGTAGGCTCCACAAAGCTTCAAGCTACTAATTGTCCAAGTGATCTCATTAAAGAACTAAAGATAGCTGTGCGGACTAAAATGCTGTAATTTCAGGGGAAAGAATTAAAACTCAGTGAGGCCATGTGAACACTGATGAGCAAATGAGCCTCTACTGATACTTGCTACATAGACCCTTAGCTGTCCTCTTCTCCAGCTAATTGCTTTGTCCCAATATAGGAGTATTTAATTCTCCCCTGTCAATAATTTTTCCGACTCAATAAAGCAGGGTTCTTTCGAAGTACTAAAGGGATTTTGGCAAGCATCATGGTGTTTTTAGCTTTTGTTTGTATTTTAAAGTAATTACTATTTGGATTGCCCCATTTCTGAAGTGGAAATTACCAAATGGATCACACAGAATTGTATTTTACTTTCTTGAAATTCGTATCAGGCCAGAAGAAATGGTAATTCCCACATAGACCAAACTGGAGAAGCTCAAAGCTGCGACTCTGCTTACAATTCTGTCTCTGTACCTGCAGGTTGTTGCTTGCTTCTCATGCTATTTTTTTTTTCTTACTAAAAGAATGAGTGTCTCCTAAAAACCTTGATGTTCACCTCTTCCTTTTTCAGACAGCTCTCTTCGTACGTTCCCAAACATGTGCAACATCATTTTCTGTGCTCTTCCGAACTCTGAACATGTCAATTGTAATCCTCTCTAATCCATCTTCTAGTGAGTGCAGAACTGATTTGCCAAACCCCTCTTTGAGGCTGTTAGTCATCTTTTCCTGCAGTGATGATTTAAAGTTTCCTCTTTTCTTTCACCTTTGTGATTATTAGGTCCTCATCTTTCTAGCCACTTTGCAACCTTGCCATTCTTCTCTTATTAATATGAAATTTCATAAGTCATGTATCAGGCCTTTAGTTACCATGTCCTTTCTCGTTCGTTTATCATAATACTGCCTTACCAATTATTTTATCTCATTATCTGCACACTTTTAAACATTAGTAAAAACTGTATGCCGAGAGTATCTGTAAATTGTCTTAGCAGCAGCAATCTATGAATGCAGACTTAGAGAGCACCCTACTGGTGTCATTACTGAAATGCAGCCATGGAAGCAAATCTGCACGCACAGGTAGAATTAAACCAGTGACATTTTAAACAATTATGTCAATAATATCTGTGATTAAGAGTTAGTGTCTACTGCATTTAGTAGCTAAGGTAGTAATAGTGATACAGTAATGCAAGTATCAACCGTTGGATAATATCTGTTTACACTTAGATTCATGGAAAATCTGCAAACAGAAGTCCAAGAAATGGAATTCATCAAGTTTTCAAAGGGTTTGAAAGTCATGAGAAAAGAAGACTTTGCAGAATGGTTGTTGTACTTCACCGATGAGGAAAACAATGAAATTTACTGGCAGAATGTTAAAGACAGAATTGAGGCGGGAGAGGTTGGTGCATAAAGCATGCTTTGTTTTGCTTCCTTGTTTGTATATGCAGGTTTTCATTTGAATGTGAATGTCTAATAATGTAACCGGTTTCCAAGTTAATTATTGAAGCCCTTGAATTTTGTGCAAATAACAGCAATGATAATTTGCTAACTGAGAAATACAAATATTGACGATGAGTAGGCAGTCACACTTAAACACTACGTCCCACCACATTTAATGAAATAGATTTACTGGGGTTTGAATGTATTAATCATTATATTTTATTTGAATTCTGTGATACTCTAGAATATCAGTTTGGAAGAATTCAAGACTTTTTGCAAGTTTACAAATAACCTGGAAGACTTTTCTATTGCCATGCAGATGTTTACTGTAGCCAATCGTCCTGTTAAACGGGGTAAGTGCTGCACACCTTTTGTATGTATTTTTTTTAAGAAAGCAAAAATGCTTTTTAGTTATGGAATTAATGTAAATAAGTTATCCCAAAGTAGCACTGTGAAGTCCAAAAATAGTATATTGCTCTTTATTCTGAATTAGTTCTATTTCATGAAAAAATCATAATATAAAGTTTCCAAAATGTTTTGATTACTAAGTGTGTGTGCCATGGTATGTTGGACCACTCACAGCAGACTAAACCATAGAATCATGGAACCGTTTGGGTTGGAAGGCACCTTAAAGATCATCTCATTCCAACCTTCCTGCCGTGGGCAGGGACTCCTTCCACCAGACCAGGTTGCTCAAAGCCCCATCCTGCCTGTCCTTGAACACTTCCAGGGAGGGGGCATCCACAGCTTCTCTGGGCAACCTATTGCAATGTCTCACCACCCTTGTTGTGGAGAATTTCTTCCTAATCTAAATCTACACTGTTTCAGTTTGAAACCCTTTTGCCTTGTCCTGTCACTGTAGTCCTTGGTAAAGTCTCTCTCCTTCTTTCTTATAAACCACCTTTAAGAAGGGGCTTATAAGAGGCCACAATAGTAGCATTAAGGGACTGCATTAAGGTCTCCTCAGAGCATCCTGTTCTCCAGGTCGAACAAGCCCAACTCTCTCAGCCTTTCCTCACAGGAGAGGTGCTCCATTCCTCTGATGTTGTTTGTGGCCCTCCTCCGGACCTGCTCCAACAGGTCCATGTCTTTATGGTGCAGAGGACCCCAGAGCTGGACACAGTACTCCAAGTGGGGTCTCGCAAGAGGAGAGTAGAGGGGGAGAATCACCTCCCTCGCCTTGCTGGTCGCACTTCTTTTGATGCAGCCCAGGATGTGATTGGCCTTCTAGGCTGCGAGCGTGCATTGCCAGCTCATGTCCAACTTTTCATCCACCAGTACCCCCAAGTCCTTCTCCACAGGGCTGCTCTCGGTCCAATCTAAATTCTACATTAGGAGGTATTTATTGAAACAGTACATGCTTTAGTAGAAGTTCATGATAACAAAGCTTTTTCCTCATAGTGAAACTAGTTTTCTGAGGAAACTAAACAATAGAGATCTCGTCTTTTGCAAGCTCTGTAGCCCCTTGCAGTGTTTTATTTATTTCTCCATACTACCTTCTCCATGAGCTTATGTAGTGTTATGCAAACATGGCTATGAAAAACAATGAATGTAGTAAAGTGGGTTTTAAAATAAAGATTTGGAGGAGGGAAGTTGCTTCCTTCATATGTAGTAGAAATAGGAACAATCCAATGAAAGTTTCATGGGCGTACAAAAGCTTTTTGTTATGATCTTGGGGTTGTAAGTTATTTGAAAATAGCTACATAAGAAGTTCCTAAGGAAATTTGGTGAGATATTAATATTCGTTGAAATAAATATTTGATGGGCT
>VZSC01004115.1:219785-231343 GCA_013398225.1 Steatornis caripensis
GTGAGAAGACAGGAAGAGAATTCAGTATTCTTGAGATAGAAACGTTTGGATGGGGTTTGAATCAGAGGGCCAAAACCAGGGGGTTTACAACTTGTGACTTTCATCACTAGTTAGTCCAACCTTCAGGAAGAATTTTGTTTCCACAGCCTCTCCAGGTGGTTGTTCTGGTGCTTAACCACTCTCATTGTGAAGACTTTTCTCTTCTGTGTCAAACCCTTGCTGCAACTTACAAGGATTGTGTCTTACCTCCATGCACCTTTGAGAAAAATATGGTGCTCTCTTCTCTGTAACCCCTTTTAGGTGGTTGAAGGCTGCAGCGAGATCCCCCTTTACACTTCTGTACTCCCCAGCTCCCTCAGCTTCTCTTCTTCCATCATGTGCTCCGGTTCCCAGTTGGGTTTGTGTCCCTCCTCTGTCTGGTTTGACAAGATCTTTCTTCTGTTGGGGGAGAGAGATTTTATTTGTACAAGATGTACAAAGAGTGGAGAGGAAAGAGGATGAACTAATGGTGAAATAGCAGTCACATGTGAGATGTGAGAGTTTAGCTCACTCGTCTATTAAGTATCCCATTTTTAAGTGCCAAAGGATGATGAGGCCAACAGTTGGTGTTGACTCTGGTAATGTTTCCTTATGAAAACTCATTCCTAACTAACAGGCAGTTGTGACTGTTTATGCACTGAAGCATACTGTGATTGAAAGCAGTCAGCTCCTGAGGTAACTCATGGGTGTTACATGTACACATGTCTAATTCTTTCCTGAATCTCACTAAGTTCTTTGTCTTGCTGTTTGTACGTGTGCACATGTGTGTACTCACACACATCAGAACATTTATCTAAAAATAAGACGGTCCTTTAGTCCTTCCTTTTAATCTAGGCTTTTTTTTCTTCTGAGTTAGCAGCTCGTCTTTTCTCTCTGATAAAATGGCCCATCTTGGTTTGATGTTTATTATGCTCCACCATTTTAGAAGATCTTTCTCCTTTTCTTCATGTTCTGCTCAAAAAAGTGCAGTGCCATCTCTGGATTTATATTTAGCTTCAAGAGCTGAAACAGTTACCGTCTTTTTAAAGATGAAATTAAGACTCTACTGTAAGCATCTCATATTTTATGTCCTTTTCAAATTGTGGTATATCCTTTTACAGAAGGATTTTAAACATAATTATATTAAACCAACTGTAAATTAATCAACTGCATTTATACAGGAATTGTTCAAAGAGACAAAGATGAGAGCTAATCAATCAGGAGTGTTCTTTCCTCTAGTAAGCTTCAGACCTAATCGTATTTATAGCACTATTTATAAACAGCACTTGTTTATGAAAGCGGAACCACGTTATTTCTGTAGTTATGACTTAGTTGGACAATTTGCTGTAATAATCTACCATACTGCTATACTTCAATAACTCCAGTCCCTCCTTGAAATTCACACTTCCATGATGCCTTCAAAAATGCATCCGATTCATGTGTTGCCTTGCTATAATAAACAATAATCATTTCACTCTTACTGTCTGCTGTTTTACAACATTTCCTCATCTTCCTTGAGTCAAAACTCCAAATTCTTTACACCACAAGACCAAACATGGCGATAGTAGGTTTTACTGTAATGAACGTGGTAGTGTAAAGAGAGAAGACCAAAAATCTGAAGAGGAAAGTAGATCTCCAGAGAGGCACGACAGCTTTTTCTGCCATAAATCCTCATAAACTCTTCCATCATAATTGAGGAGAAGGTAGCCTACTTCTTTGAAAAAACAGAACTGCAGGCATATAAAGCCATGTGCTGTAAACAGCGCGTTGAGTATTTGGTAGTCTGTGTTGCTACAGAGTTACTGAGGGGATTGTTGGTTGAGATGGAGCGTAGTGTAAAATACTAGCATTCTCTTGCAGAATGAGTTGGCGTGAAACTGCCAATATTTTTGAGATAAAATGGTAACATTTGTTATGAGACCGTAGTAAGGCAAATGCTTATCATCCATATGCACAGGTCTCAGCCAAAAGTACGTACATTTTCAGCATGCAGCTGTTTCTAGCAAAAACTATCACTTTTACTGTTGCTTGAGAAGTAGTGCATTTCAAATGTTTATCATATAATTAATAAAAAATATGAATTAATATGAAAGATTAAGCAAGCTCAAGAACGCATGAACTGAGGCCTCCAAATAGTTTACTAGTTCACACATCCCAAATTATCCAGTTAGGATACCTAAGAGGCATTGTAGCTTGTACATAATCCTGCTGTTTTTATGCTTTCCAATATCTTTACAAGTTCACAGTCACTTGTGACGTAATATTATGTCTTTACTAGCTGAGTTCAAGAGAGCAGTGAAGGTGGCAACAGGACAGGAGCTCTCAGATAATGTTTTGGATACCATCTTCAAGATATTTGATCTAGATGGAGATGACTGCCTGAGCCATGGCGAGTTTCTTGGAGTCCTGCGGAACCGAATTCATCGAGGTTTGAGGGTAACAAGCTGACATCATTGTTTTTAAATACCACACATGATTGCTGCAACTGTCTTGGTAATGCTTGTAGAAACACAAGTAGAGATAGTGAACAGAAGGAGGTTACATTTCAAACTGAAGATTCTTTACTGCTTATGAATCTGGGAGGGGTGCTGCCGCCAAGAACTTGTTATTATGCATGTGAGCTATGGGAGCAGCAGCATTGCATGACATACTGTGAATAAGAGTCTTTTTTTGTGTAAATATTAAACATACTTGAACTTTCTTAACAGGTACCGCAACAGCAAGGCATTCAAGGTTACTGGAAGTGTGTGAAAAGAGAAAGCATTAAAGGAGCCAAAGAAGTGTGGAAGCAAACCGGGAAAAGTCCTTTTTAAAGCAGTCCGTTGTTCTTTTGCTGTAAATGTTGCTGTTTAGGAGCATTTGTCTGTCCTGTTTACGTAATAGCTGAATCAAAAATACTCTTCTTTTTTTACTACAGTTAAACTTTAGTTAACCCAGTTTGTAATGCATTAATTTTATATCATTCTAGTGCAATCAGTTTGGTTTACAGAACTGTTAATGCTTTTGACCTCCATACGGAAGTACTGGTGTTCTACGGAATAGTGTTGTTTACTCCTCTGTGGAGTCTGACCCTGCACTGTAGCATACAGGATACGCAGGATTTAATAGTGGCCACTAGCAGGAACGTCACAGCAATATCATCTCCTGTTGGAAGAGCGGACATCATCTCAGTTAGCCACTAACACAGCAGTTCTCTTTCCCTGGCAAGGACAGAGGTCCAAAAGGCGAAACCGCTTGCACAATCCATGCAAATCAAGTTAACTTAAATGAAAAAAGGAAAATTCACATGGTTCATGCCCCATTACTGTGAACTGCTCGTGTGCTAGTTCCTGGTGGATGATTCCACCAGATCCTGTGTGGGTGTCTGGTTTGTCTACCTTCATGATTATAATATTAAACTGGAAATACAGGACTGTTGATACAGGCTTTAAAAGTTGTACATTGATCCTTGAATGTGCATTCAGTCTCTCAGAGCTCTTCAACAAATAGTATAAACGAGAAGCAAAAAATCCTCATTCCATCATAAACAGCAGCAGCTACAATTTGAGTCATAACTATGTTCCTTTAATTGTACTGCAGAAGGTGAATTTGTAACAAATAGCTGGTTTATCATAGTAAAGGTTGTGACAGGGAATGCTGCAGTATCTCAGGAAAACAATGTTACAACAAGCAAGTGTTGGGGGAAAAATAAGTCCAGTGAAAAAGTTAATAAAAATGCTTATTATTCCCAAATGCTGTTAGACATAGTATCTTAAGGAGTAAAATAAGGAACACATCAAAATTAGCATTTAGCAATTACAGATGAACAGTTTTTAGCTAAACATAGTGTGCATCTGTGTATACACAGGTGTGCACGTTACATGTTTTTTCTTTCTTACAGCCTTAGGAACTGATAGTCCCAGGTCCAGATCAGTCTTCCTGGTTGGCCACTATATATAGGAATAGACTTATCTGTAAAGCTCTCGAGGTTCTTCTTCTTTTCCCCTCCCAGTTGTCTGGCTTGGCTGGGCTGAAAGCTTAACCTTTCAAGACAGGTTTGTGATAGCAGACTCAGAAGATGGACTGGGGAAATGTCTCACGAAAAACAACCAAGGAATCTCACCACTCTGAGGAAGTATCCATCCCTTTTAAGCATGACACTAGCTATGTTATTCTCAAAGTTGTTTATAAGTTCAACAGGAGGTGTTTTGTTGTAATGTCTTTGGGGTTTGATGGGGAGAGCCTTGAGAAGAGGGGAGCCTTCCGTGATAGATAGTTATCACAGCAGCCCTCACTCGGATGAGGACAGGAGACGCTGCATTAGGAAACCATAAAGATGCCACTAAGGAGTACTGAGATTACAGAGTATGTATTTGGTACGTCAGTAGCTGTCAGGCAAACTTGTGCTGAGGAGGAGTCTTCCCACCTGAGCCTTGGCACAGTAGTCTCATGTAGGAAAATAGTGAGAAGCTGGCAAAGCAGCAGTGTGCTGCTCTTCCATCCACGGCCTTGGAGCTTTCATTTAACTTAAATTAAATTTAACTTAAGTTAAAGTGCTTATACTCTTGTCATCTGTGGACATGCACCCAGAGTCACCCACCAGAACAAGGTGGGTTGTTTTCTGTGAGCATCCTGAGACCTGCCTAGAACATCAGGCATCAGTGACCACCAAGGATCCCTTTACTTCCTCAGGAAACCATCAGAATGGAATAAAACACAGTAAACACCTTGGCCTCCCCCCCCCCCATCAAACTGAACTCGTGCACTGCTCTGGAAGCAATGGGACATTAGATAGCTGGTTTACTTCGTGTGTTGAAAAGTTGCTTGCTGCTTCTGGTGATGGGAGCTACGAGAAAGAGGTAATGGGAGCAAAGGTGGGGCAGTGGGACTGGCGTCAAAGTACCGCAGCCAGCTTCATATCACCAAATAGTAAAGGACACAATCGAGCAAGACACGTCTGTATCACAGGAGTGTGTGTGTTCACCCAAGGTGTGCTTTGGTTCAGCTCTGCCCTTAATGCAAGGCTGCCTTTTACTTATTGCTGTTAATATTTTGGCAAATCATTTTTACTTTGGAATGGAGATTATTCTTTAAGATTTTGTTCTGTGTAACATTAATAGGTTTATGATGTTCTTCATTGATTTTGTGGTTTGTTTGCCAATGACTTGCTTCCTACAAGCCGTTTGGTTTTCTTTTGGAAAAATAAACTCATTTAGTTTTAGTGTATCTAAAAGTTTAATTCCCTATTGCTCACTTGTATCTGGATTTATGCAATCAGCACTATCTGCTTCTGGTAGCAAGTTACTAAAGATTGCATTTCAATTTTTATTTTTTAGCCAAAGCTTTGGTGTCAAGTTCAGAGGAAAAGAAAAACAGATATGCTTATTTTTAAATGAACTTTGTGATAAAGAAATGAAATTACTGATTGGAAGTTAAAATACAGTTATGAAACATTTTCAGAAGTTAGCCTCAAAGTACAGCCAGGAAGGAACTCGTTTGAAAGCCGGGTAAGACTTATCCATCAGGATTGAAGAATTAGACTTGGTTTAATTTTATAGTCTATTTTTGTTTGTCTTAACTAAAAGGCTTTACAAAACCGTCATAAAGTAATTTCTCATGTTCTCATTTCTCATAATCTTAGGTTGAAAGAGCTGTTGGTGTAAGTGTTTAGATTGACCTTGTCTTTTAAGGAATCCATTGTAGTTTTAGCATTAGATATTTTAGTTCCTTTTAGTAGCTGTATGGTATTTGCAACCTGTCTGTCAGCATTACTCAACACAATTTAGTTAAAAGTTTCCACCAGCTGCCGATCTATCAGGTAAACTTATCAATTATTACTTTTTTAATGTTAGGAAATCTTCCTCTGGACAGAAATGTATAGAAAAACTAAATAAAATTAATTTTTTAAAAAATCTCCAACATTGCATCTGAGTGTTTTGTGGAATAAAGATGAATACATTGCACATTGCAGAAGTCTCAAAAATTGATTTAACATATTTCAAAAGGATACACAAGGGTGAGTACAAGTAATTTACAGCATATAACTCATTTACAGAATTTTAATTGCATCCCTGTAACAACACTTTTTACTTGTTTTTAATCTGTTTAGTTTAACAATTGTTTAAGAACATTTATTCTTCATTTCTAAAAGGAGCGAAGGGAAAAATTCAGTGTGATATACTAGAACTAAGAGAAATTTCATAGTTGTTTCTAGAAATTAATGTTGGTGTCTCAAGTTATGCAAGCCTCTTTCTAAAAGCAAAACTTCCTCTGGAGTCAAACCAAGTTTGTGGGTTTTAACAAAATATGCAACAACGAGGAGTCTATGTTCTACATGTAAGAACTGGAAAAAAGTGTTACCGTGGTGGTATATGGCTGCCTCAAAAGCAAATCTCTGATGTGCTCCATCTCTTCCGGTTTATTGTCTCCTTTCAGAGTTCAGACAGGTTGCCACTTATTGTGCCTGGAAACAAGCCAGTGCCTGATTTGAACTCGGGTATCATTGGATGTGTTGGCTTGTCTGTTGAGCCAGGTATTATTGAAAGGGTGAAGTACGTTCATTCCTAATGTCAAGCTTTCGTCAGAGAATACATAAGGTTTTTACAACTTTAAGAACGATGAATGTTTTGTCTCTGCACTCCAAGGTGTCTCAGAGCTCGTGGAATTTTGGGTGTAGATACCAGACCATGTCTTGGCTCTGAAGAGTTTACAAATCACACTTGAGTTATCTAGAAAGCAGAGATGAGACAGTTAAGATAAACAAGCCAAGCCATGGATTGCAGTTTCATGGCACTTCACACGTCCAGTGCATGTAACAGAAAAGGATTGCTGCCCCAGAAAGGGCTAGAATGGGAGCAAACCCAGGTATTTAGAGAAGTATTTTAAAATTCAGGCATATTGACCATACTTTGACTTAAGCATAGAAATGGATCAAGAAATGTACACCAGAATTTAAAAATACAGTTTTCTTCTCATGCAAGAGCTCTCATGGGAGAGTGTAAGTGCATCTCGTGCCTTCAGATTTAATCTTTCCTATAAAACAGTCACAGCTGGTTCAGGAAACTACTCCAATGCAGAAAAAATCTTCAGTCCTTCTGAACAGAAAATATGTGTCCAAATGATGTTGTGGTCATTACTAGTGAGATCCGTGTTGACTGAGCAACAGCTCCTGTAATGCAGCTGGTCACAAGAGAAGCATGATGATGAAAGTGGTGCACGTAGACACACACTGTTGGCCCCCAGCTGACCACAGAAACTTCTCCTAGAGAAACTGTAGATGTTGCCCAACAAGAAGTGGAAAGCTGTGTTCAGGACTGGAAACCTCAGGGGCTTGAGCACGCACAAAATTAATCGGCAAATGAGTGCATGTCTCTTCACTCTCCTGCTGGCTTTGTTGATTAAACAATGCCTTGTTGGTTCAATAATATAAAAATTATGCAATATATGCAGAGATAGATTTCCCATTAGGCTGGTATTGGCTTAGTTAATAATGTTCATTAACCGGAGTGCCCTAGTGCAGACCTCTGCTCACCATCCTTGGGAGCCACGCTGCTGCTCCCAGCTGGCGCTTGGAGGGGAGCTGCTTAACAGTGCACCCACCTGTGTAGTTTTAGAAAGAATGCCTCATGCCCTGAAAAGCAAAAAGCCATGTTTTTCCATACCAGTGTACCCAATGTGAAGTTTGTCCTTTCCTCTTCTGCCCGTGGCTGAGGGTGGCCTGCCTTCCCACGCTGACAGGGTGGTGGAAGTAACATAGAAGGCAACAGGCTGTGGGAGCACGGACGCTGCACGTTGCAGAACATGGGGTTTATGTTGGCCCCATTTCAGACGCACAGACTTGAAAAATTGTGAGGATGGGATATTCTGTAGTCAATGTAGTGACATTTATTTTATTTTTAGGTGATTTCAGACAACAGCTAACTGCTCTGAAACATCCTCTGGAGGACCTAGTCTTTCTCCACAATGGCTTCACTAGACTAAACTTGTGCTTTGTGACTGGTGCATTTCTTCAGCATCTTTAGTGGTCCCTGAATACAGGTGCTTGCATTTGGACATTTTTTGTTAAATTGAAGTGGTATTTTATGTGAAGGGTGAAAACGCTTAGAAAGGAGCTGGTTTAAAACTTTTACAAATTTGGGTATTAAGGAAGTAGATCCTGAAATCAGAACGGTCCGGAGAGCAATTTCCTGGAGAAAGGAAGTGCTGCAGGGTGTTGTACTACAGTGCTGTATGCCTCAGGTCCACTGCTTTAGGGAAAATTTGTCAGTTTTAGTATTACCCCATGGAGAAACTAATAGCTCTAAATCACCCCTCAAAACCCAACTATTTTTAAGACTTGACAATACACTTTTAAATTCCTCTTCTTTTTTCAGGATACAGATTTTTGTAAAATTATGTGGCATCTTACTGTGTTTTAATCTACCTTGAAATTGATAGTATTAGAAGGATTGAACATAAATAAAAACATTGTGTGCCTCTCTTCAATAACATTCAGAAGGTAATTCCTAGAGCCATAGTAGCTGAGTCACAAGACAGACGATTACATTCACTGTTGAAAAGGAAGGATATCAAAATGTCATGCTTTGCCACTAATCTTTAGAAAAGGGGATTTCAAAAGAAAAGGACACTAACTAAATGATAGGTCCTAAAGTTAAAAGAAAGCTCTTTTAAATTCTATTAGAAGAAATTGTAATTTAGGAGACATGAATATCACTGAGCAAAAGGACACTAGGAAAGCAAGGAATAAATCGTATGGCTGAAAATTAAATTTTTCAAGATGCTGTTTGAGCCAAAGCATATCTTCATGATTTAGAAATTTGATGTAACGCAAACAAGGGCAACTAATCACTCACAGTTGGTCTGTACAAGATGATTACATGAGCTGTACTGGAATGTGAAGTGCAAATACACAATCTTCGTTGTTTTTTTGAGTATGTCAGAAAGATGAAGCCTCAAAAAAATTTATCTGATGTTACCAGGAGCAAATAATAAGATTCCTAGTGAGACAAATTATCATTTTGCATCAGTCTCCGTCTGAGAGGCTGCTGGGATGCTTCCGCCTGGGGATTGCATGCTCCTGGAATTTAAGATGAAGTACTCAGAGAGGAAAAAAGATCCAGAATCAAAATGGAGATGAAATTTTAGATTATGAGATCTAAATAGTACAGAGAGAAATTCTGAAAAACTGGAGTGTTTGCAGCATCTTGCTCTAAGACACCTTCCCAAAAGTATAGCAAATGTTGGTAGCTGTATTTTTAATTTTTAAAAAAGTTGAAAGGGACGATACAGTAATTTACAGTGCAGTACATTTTGCCACTTGTTCCTGACAACCTGCATGAACTATTTATTGCAAGTAGACCAACAAACATCTGGAAGACTGTGCAATAGACCCTGACCAGTGCTGAGGCTGCAAGGGGAAATGTTTCACTCCTTTCGTGCGGTTCTTTCTGTGGCTAAAGCAGATGAGCAGCCAGAAATGGAGCTGTGAAATGTGAAAATGGACCTGAGACACCTTTCTTTTTTTTCCCACTATTTGACAGTCACAGAGTCAGATGTAAGTGAGGTGAACAGCCATTCCCACAACACAGCATTCTCAGTTGCTGTTTGGCTTCCCAGAGTCTGCTCCCAAGTGTCACCGCTTGTCCCTCCACATGAGCTGCGGTGCAGCTATTTGAAGACAAACAGGCACTTGGTGATTCCTAGCAGACCTTTCTTCCATCCTGCTTGGCACTTACTCAAGGTGCGAGTTTCTGCTCAAGACCGTCTTGTAGAGAAGTCCCAGATGGCTTTGAGAAGAGGAAGATGTTAGTTCCTGCCAGCTGTGCCAAGGGGCTCCTCGTGCAGCGTAACTCCTCAGTAGCAGGGACTGTCTGGGACAAATAGTCCCTCACTGCCACCTCACAACCTTAACGTTGTCCTTGTTTAATTCAGTTTCACTTCCATTGCTGTCAGTACGGAAACACTGCACAGAAATGTTACTGGACAATAGCTGGTCAAAAATCATCCATCCTGTCCTAGGTTTATGCAGCTGTCACTGGCTTTCTGTCTCACCCAAGGCATTTGTCTGACCCATACTGGCCATGTCACAGCTTCCAGCTTTGCCAGCATCAAGAATCCTTCCAAACCACACTAGGTGGCAGTTCCTGCATCTCAGTACTGACGCGTGCTAAAAGAGGGTCATGTCAACACACACTTGGCCCTGCCAATACTCCCATGGGTGAAGCTGGAGTCAGTGTCAGCAAGGAAGACTGCAATAGGGAGGGTCGTGTTTGGGTGCATTAAGAAGAGTGCGGCCAGCAGGTCGAGGGAGGTGATCCTCCCCCTGTACTCTGCCCTGGTGAGGCCGCATCTGGAGTACTGTGTCCAGTTCTGGGCTCCCCAGTTCAAGAGAGATGGGGAACGAGTGGAGACAGTCCAGTGGAGGGCAACAAAGATGATGAGGGGAGTGGAGCATCTCTCTAATGAGGAAAGGCTGAGAGACCTGGGTCTGTTCAGCCTGGAAAAGAGAAGGCTGAGAGGGGATCTTATCAATGCTTATAAACATCTAAAGGGCGGGTGTCAAGAGGATGGGGCCAGGCTCTTTTCGGTGGTGCCCAGCAACAGGACAAGGGGCAACGGGCACAAACCAGAGCACAGGCAGTTCCACCTGAACATGAGGAAGAACTCCTTTACTGTGAGGGTGACAGAGCCCTGGCACAGGCTGCCCAGGGAGGTTGTGGAGTCTCCTTCTCTGGAGATATTCAAAACCCGCCTGGATGCATTCATGCGCACCCTACTCTGGGGGCACCTGCTTTAGCAGGGCGTTGGACTGGATGGTTTCCAGAGGGCCCTTCCATCCCCTGCCATTCTGTGATTCTGTGATACAGGCTGCTGCCACTGAGACATTTGTCCAGCACATCCCCTCCCTGTTAGCTGCCGGGGCTCATGGTCTTCTGAATTCCTCATCACTCGTTTTAACATTTTTTCCATCACCTCATCAGCAGGAAAGGCCATAATAATTGCCCCTGCCTTCTCTCAAGGCAATCCTACCGCCATTACCACCCACTTCATACTCAAAAGGAGGATGTGGTCCCAAAGTCCTGGTTCTGCCAGCCACCCCCTTTGCTGTTTTTTCCAAGCCTTCTCCTTTCGAGGCCACTCTCTCCGTACCCCGCACTTCTGGGCTGTTAAAGCCTTACCGCTCGCCCTATGGGCTTGATCTCTTTAGCTGCTCCCGCGGACGGAGCGCTCCCGGCGCCGCAGGCCCACCCCGCCGGACGGGCTCGCCTCAGCCTCGGGCGGCCCCGCCGGGCCCTCCCGCCGCCGCCAGGTGGCGCCGCAGCCCCGCGGGAGCCGCCGCCACCGCCCGAGAGCCGGGTAAGCGCAGCCCGCGCAAGCACCCTCCGCTTTTGAAGGGAAACCCTGGAGATTTTGTCGAGCCCCGGGCTCCCAGGCGGCAGCAATGCTATAATGAGGCTAAAAATTTCAAGCATTAAAAACGTCTACGTTAAAGAGAATCAGCCCTGCGAAGCAGCGCCTGTGGTGATGCCTTTTCCGGAAGATCGTGGTGCTGCCCGCGGTGG
>VZSC01004115.1:231383-248720 GCA_013398225.1 Steatornis caripensis
AGTGGGCGGCCGCAGCTGCAGCCGCCGCCGCCGCCCGTTGCAGCGCCGCCGCCGATGCCTTCTGCGGCGGCCCGGCAGGGAAGATGGCGCCGTCCCACGTCCTCAAGTGTTGCCAGAAGGTGTTGGCCTGGGTGCCCGTGGCCTTCATCGCCCTGGTCGTGGCCTGGTCCTACTACGCCTACGTGGTGGAGCTGTGTGTGTGTGAGTGGACGGGAAGGGTCGCGGGCGCCGGGAGCTGCCAGCCGGGTGGGGAAGACGCCGCACCACCCGCCTCCTCCGGGGCCGCATTCTCCCCTGCGCCCCGGCGGGGTTTCCTTTCCCTTCGCCCGTCTCGGGGTTTCTTTAAGGCGGACGAGAGGAGAGCTCCCCTCAGGCGCGCCCTCCGGGGCCAGGTTTACCTGTTGTCCCCCCGCATGAGGCGACCTGCTGGGGCCGCGTGCGAGGACGGCGGGAGCCCGCCCTCGGTCGCCTGTGGAGAAGCGAGGGAGAGGAGGCCCGGGCGGGGGTTTCTGGGGCGTTTCGTTTGGGGACAGGCCCCTTCAAAGAGCAGTGAGGGGCAGAGACCCCACGAGGGCTCCGGCAGTCCCGCGGGCGCTCTGCCCCTCGCGTCTCTCCCTGAGAAGTTTCCCCTCTTTTTTTTGTGTTGTTAATCTGACATCCTGGTGCATCAAGTAGCTCCTTGACCACCTCATGGGTGTGTTTATTTTCCCGCCCTCCCCTAATTAAGCCCGGTGTCATTGAAGCATAATGAAAACATCCCGCTTAAGCTGGCAGGGGAGAGGATTTAGGGCTTACAGGTTTTGTGAGGCTGCGCCAAGGCTTTCTGGACGCGGGCTCAGCGTTATGTAAATCTGACTTGCAGACGGTGTCAGTCAGGATGGTATTTACCCTTTTCTGTCTTCAGGAGGAAACTTCAGATCAGGAGGATATTGGCTTTGTCCGGGCAGGGTAAATCGAGCCGCACGGTGATGCGCAGTATGTGTCTGANATGAGGCTAAAAATTTCAAGCATTAAAAACGTCTACGTTAAAGAGAATCAGCCCTGCGAAGCAGCGCCTGTGGTGATGCCTTTTCCGGAAGATCGTGGTGCTGCCCGCGGTGGTCAGGCATTAACTGAAGTTCAGAAAGCAGTATACTAAGTTATTTATAAATAAACATTACTGCATCCAACAAGCTGCTTGAGCCCTGTAAGTATACGGACTTGGTGAGCAGGAGGAGGTAACCGCCCAGCAGGTATGGCTGCCCGGACCCGTCCCGGCGCCTTTGTGCCCAGGGAGGCCAGCACCGACTCGCCGCCCGGCCAAGACCGCAAACGAGCAACGCTGAGGTTTAAGACCGTTTTTTATGGCTGGAGGACGACCCGCTCGTCCCGCTCCCAGCGGAGGGCGAGAGGCGGGAGAGAGGAGGCCGCCGAGGGCGGCGGGACGCTGAGGCGTTTCGGCACCCGCGGGAAGGAGGCGGTGGCGGGCGTCCGGGCCGCCCCTCTCCCGCCCACTGCGGCCCGCNTGTGTGTGAGTGGACGGGAAGGGTCGCGGGCGCCGGGAGCTGCCAGCCGGGTGGGGAAGACGCCGCACCACCCGCCTCCTCCGGGGCCGCCTTCTCCCCTGCGCCCCGGCGGGGTTTCCTTTCCCTTCGCCCGTCTCGGGGTTTCTTTAAGGCGGACGAGAGGAGAGCTCCCCTCAGGCGCGCCCTCCGGGTCCAGGTTTACCTGTTGTCCCCCCGCATGAGGCGACCTGCTGGGGCCGCGTGCGAGGACGGCGGGAGCCCGCCCTCGGTCGCCTGTGGAGAAGCGAGGGAGAGGAGGCCCGGGCGGGGGTTTCTGGGGCGTTTCGTTTGGGGACAGGCCCCTTCAAAGAGCAGTGAGGGGCAGAGACCCCACGAGGGCTCCGGCAGTCCCGCGGGCGCTCTGCCCCTCGCGTCTCTCCCTGAGAAGTTTCCCCTCTTTTTTTTGTGTTGTTAATCTGACATCCTGGTGCATCAAGTAGCTCCTTGACCACCTCATGGGTGTGTTTATTTTCCCGCCCTCCCCTAATTAAGCCCGGTGTCATTGAAGCATAATGAAAACATCCCGCTTAAGCTGGCAGGGGAGAGGATTTAGGGCTTACAGGTTTTGTGAGGCTGCGCCAAGGCTTTCTGGACGCGGGCTCAGCGTTATGTAAATCTGACTTGCAGACGGTGTCAGTCAGGATGGTATTTACCCTTTTCTGTCTTCAGGAGGAAACTTCAGATCAGGAGGATATTGGCTTTGTCCGGGCAGGGTAAATCGAGCCGCACGGTGATGCGCAGTATGTGTCTGATTTGTTAAAACTTGGAAGCAGCATAGGAAAACCAAGGAATGTATTACTGAGCATTTGGCATGTTTAAGTAAGGAAGCTGAAAAGAAAAAAAAAAACCCCAAAACCCACAGAAACATGAAGAACTCTTTTAAGCTACATACAGGTCTGCTGAGCGTCTGTAGGTCCTTGTACTTCTTGCTATTTATGTAAAATACTTGTGTTGATATCCCTAGCTAGAGATAAAAGGCTTGCCTATACTTTATATCTGGGCAAACTTATAAAGTCATCCTTCCATTAGAAATAATCGGTTACTTTTTTCTGCAGGACTTAGGTTTTTTGGATAACTTTTCTGAATGCCCATGGCATTTCACAACTTTTTGTGTTAGCTTTATGTATGTGCACTGGAACACAAACCACAGGCAAAAAGTTATTTGGACTTAAAATAGTAGAAATACAGTTCTAAAATAACACTTGTTGAGATATTATGTTAAATGTTGACATGAGAGAGTTGCAAATATGTCAGCGTATCCAGATTTGCCATGGTATGGTTTAGTAGTCTGTTAGTGTGAGTAAATAGTACTGGTTTTCTGGGAAGATCGTGCTTAAAACTATAAACACTTGGAAATAAATTTTAGACAATTTTTAACAGTGGAAGTCTGGGGCATGGCTAGTTGTTACTATAGTCCTGAGAGGGGCTGTGTGAGGTTACAGACTCACATTTTACAGGTGGGTTGTGGAGGTTTTCTGTATCTATTACAGTCTGGCTGGTACAACAAAGGGCAAATTAGGGCTATGCGTTTCTTCTCTTAAGCAAAGAACAGAAACTTGGAGATTGAGAGACTTGTCCAGGGTTGCATAGGTGGTGTCTGGCTGAACTGGGAATAGAACCTCAACCTCCCCAAGTCCCAGTTCTGTATCTTAATCACGGAGTAGGTCAAGGCTGGTGGGTAATTTCTCCTTCGCAGGCATAGAGAAGCTGCAGAGAGCTCTTGGAGTTCATGAGGCTTTCATTTGTCTGAAAATTATTGAAAGGGTTGGCTCCTGTTTATTTGAGAACTTCTGCATCTATAAATCTCATTTCTAGACATCTCGCACTTTTTGCTCACAGATCTGCTTTATTCTTAATGTCTGCACATACAGACTATTAAGAAAAAGTGGTTGCTTAGTAAGAAAATTACTTATTGATTTTTATTGCTGTCACTGAATTTTACAGTTGTTACCTGTCTAAATGATACTTTGTGACCAAGGGTTTTATTTTTCTGTGAAATTTTTCTTTTGTGGGTTTTGGCTGGGGTTTTGTTTGTTTGCTTTTAACATATTGAATTTTGTTTACACTCGTGATAAAAGGTCATCTTGTTAAGGGAGAGCAAAGGGGGTTTGTGTTTGGGGTTTTTTTTGTTTGTTGGGGTTTTTTTCCCTTTTGTGTGCTTTTCTTTCACACTGCAGTTGAGTTCAAACCAGCATAGAGAGGATTAATAGCAAAATACAGCATTTTCTGTTTCTCCTGGCAGGTATGTCTACTTTCTCCCAGTGCTCCTTATGTTTTGCTTTGGTTTGAGAACTCCTGCTCTATGTACTATGAAGAAGAGCAAGGATGTGTCTTTAGCGTGCTGCTAATTAAGGAGGTGATGCTGGTCTCTACAAATGTTCACATACAGTGGGTGCAGAAAGCAGGGCTTATGGCTTTCTGCACTTCTGTGGCTTCGGCAAAGGGCACAGTAGGCAGCTGATGTGTGCCTGGGTAAACAAAAGACGGAGGACAGGAAGCTTTAGAAAAGCTAGGAGCCAAAACAGAAATTTTTGAGTGAATACTGAAAGTAAAAGAGAAATTGAAACCCCACAGACACCAGTGTTTTTGCAAAGGTTATTTTTAAAGATTAGATAACTATTAAGATGTGAAGCTAACAAGGAAACAGGAAGAGAGAAAGCCTTCATTTCCCCAACTATTTCTTCTTCCTGCTTTTTTTTTCTCCTTGTAGTCACTGCTCTTGTATAAAAGGTTAAACATACACATTCAGTTAGTAGATCAAGTGGGAAGCCAAGCTTAATGTAGTGTCATAAAAGATTCCTAATAAAGTAGAAGATGGTAAAGTTGAGGCTGCTGCGTTCATCACATCGCCCTTTTCAGTTTTGCTTCTCTGTGCTGCTTGCCCCACCCTCCTCTGCTGGGATGCTCACATATTGCTCAGTGTCTTGCTTTTGGTATCTGATGGATTCAGTCTTACTCTGTAATTCACTGCTAGTATGTATTTACTTGGTTGTGCCTCTTCTATTATTTCTGTATATTCTAAATTATATTACTTACATACTGGCTGTGATCACTGGGGAGGACTGGTGTGGATAAGATGAGAAGAGATTCATGAACTCGTCTATTGTTTTCCTCACATGGAAACTGCCAGCATCGTTATATCTCTGAAGCATTGCTGTTGTATGCTGGTGAACACTGGCTTGTTTAGATTGTTATTGCTGTGTAGCTGTGATCCATCAGGTAAATTAGCTATTAAGCTAATAGGAAAGATGAAAACAGCCATTTCTTGCCAAATATGTAGAAGTTGAGGGAATCTCAGCAGCATGGAAAAAAATCTGTGAATGCATGTAACTAAAGAAACTGCAAAAGACTCAAGGCAGCATCTCATTCAGATTTTTTTTAAAATGTTTTGAAGTAGAAAAACATGAATGAACATTTTCTTACTAGACTATTTCTTCTTTTCACACATAACTTGCCCAGAGCTCTGTTTGCAAGAAAGCACACCTAGAAATACATAAAGGATGTTGTAAAACAGCTTTCCTTTTCATTAGTTTAAAATCATTTTGTGTGTTCTTTCTTGTTATCAAAACATGTTTTGCTTTTAACATTGCTTTTGTAAACAATGGCTGTATTATGCTGTTAGTGAATTGGACTGATTGTGTCTGCTTACCACATCCCTCAGAAGCTCAGAAAGAGTGGAGCACTTCTCTTGTGGTTCATTTTAACTTACGTCTGACTTGTATCTTATTACCTGTCCCAAACGTTTTTATAGGTGATGGGCTATGGGATGGTCAGAAGACACTGTTTTGACACATGTACTAGGAGTTGGTGGGTGAAGCCAGCCTGTTTCCTGCAGGCAACCTTTTTGCCAGAACACTAGCAGAATTTGTTCGTGCGGTCTGCACTGAGGAAAAAAAGAAGTTAACTTTGGCTGTGTGGTCTGCAGATCATAACTGAAGTGTATCAGCTGGTTTTATTTAAAAAAAAAGTCTTGTTCAAGTTGTGTTTTTACTTCTATAACAAGAACTGTATGTTCTGAAAAGTGCAGTCCTGGCTCTCTTCCTGGACCGAGATTTCTAAGGAGAGTGGCTTGTTTTGTGGATTTACTAGTCTTGTAAAGGTATGAGTGTTTTCATGCCTCAAACTCCATAAAGTATGGAAAAATGTGATTTTGAAAGCTACAGGAGTAACTAGTTGTGTGTTCCTTTCATAGCATCTATTTGCAGAAAGGTTTACTTTTTTTAATAGTGTAACATCTATTGTGTCTAAAATCCTGGCAAATAAAGCAGCTTGTAATTTAGCATACCTAACTTCATGATAACAGTACAATTTGAACTCCTTACTGCTCCAGGAGGCTGCAATAGCTTTTGTCAGTAGAGAGATAGCTCTGATTTCCATAAAGCGCAGTCTGTATGAGAAGCACATGGTGGTCTGTTGTAATGCTCCTGTTTGAAGAGTGTCTTGCATAAACAGAGAGAAGGTAATTCCACCTGCTTCCTCCAGAAGAAATCTCTACTGAAAATGCAGTGTGTCAGTAACTTCTGATTTCAAACTACAGAAAAAGCTGAAGTATCAGCATTGAAGTACAGTATTTGCATGTTAAGCATGCAAAAAGCATTCCCATAGGAAAAGAGGATTACCTTTAAAGAAAAGGAACAGCAAATTAAACAGGTTGCATCATTAGTAACAGTTATCTCTGTTTATGTGCCTCTCATGAATTTCAAAATAGAGAAATTGAACTGCTTTGGATGCACTTAGTTGTGTTGTAGTGTCTGAGCTCAAGTGTACACATTATCATCTTAAATGAGAACCTTTTCTGTTGTTGTAAGTAGAAATCCTGTTGAGGTGCTCAGACTGGATACATATGTATTGGAAAATTAGATACTCAGCTTGAGTAGAAAGAGTATGTGTCTTCTTATACGGTGCTTTGCGCTGTATTGGTCATGTTAGTTTATAAGGACAATGGGCATGTGCCCTTTATATGGCATGAAATCTGCTCTCTTGGCAGTCCTCTAATGAAAAAATTGTTCCAAGAGCAACAGAATTAGTCAGCCTGGTCTTTTGGGGAGTTGTCTCGTGTCTGCTCTTTCTACTCTTCTGCCAGCGGAAGGGCCCCATCCCTCTTCTCCCTCCCAGCCCCTCCATCTGCAGTGCCTGCCCCAGCCCTCCATCGTCAGTTTTCCCCTGTATCTGCTAAACCATTCCTGACAGCTCTGCAGTAGTTGGCATCTTTCCTTGATCTCTAGCTACCATTTGGTCAAAAAGAAGTGTGGTGTGGTGGCTGGTTTGGAGTTGCTCAGCTTGCTGGGAGGCCGGGCAGAAAATGGGCACCTAAGCTCAGAGCAGCTATTTCCTAACAGGGAGCGTGAGCTTGTCTCTTCTACTGATGCAGCAGCTTTGGTGAAACTTACTGGCATTTGCTTAATGCGAGACCTTCACCGAGCTTCAAAACTTGGCTGAAACTGGTCCGTGGGCAGGATGGCTTTGGAGCAGGGGAGGGAAGGGGCTTAGGGAAAGCAGGGAGCTAAATGAGTATCTGAGCCCAAGCAGGAACTCTGCCTGTGGTGTCACCCTCTTGTTGTAGCTGTGATCACGTTGCTGCAGCACTTCCTGATTGCCTTTTAGATGTGCACTCTGTAGCTTTTGTTCTTGGTTTGAAAGGGCTTGGGTAGTACAAGTATTTAAAATTATGAAAAATAACTTCTCTCAAATTTTTCTACTCTCAAATTTTTCTCTGGTAACAACAGTAGGAGCTTTTTTTATGCCTTTAGAGTTAGAAGAGTGAACTAAAAAGTCACTTTCACTTTTAATCAGGAGTTTTACTTTATTTCATTACTTACTGGTCTCCCAGTTTCTCTACAAGATGATGTGGATTAAAGGACCAGAATTTCAAGTTATGTTTTCAGTAGACATTACTTTGAGATCATTGACCCTCGGCATACTGTGAGCAGCTCATATTTTTATGAGTTAATGTAGACATGTTTTCCATAGGCAAAGAATTTACGGTGTTACGAAGGTGGATATCTAAGGTGAGTTGTCGTACACCTGCAGCAGGTGAAACACTTGGATGGCACACTAGCTGCTTTTACTTTTGGAACTTTAGACTGCCTGTGATGGAGAATTTGAGTAGGAGGAATCCTAGTTGGCTCTCTAAAACTGTGCCAGTAAATGCTGAGGGTTCATGGTGTTTGTTTTTCACCCATTCAATAAATCAGTGTTTATCCAACCCTTTTTTGTTCAACAGTTTCCTACAACTGGTAACAGTTCATGCTGGTTTAACATGTACTTTCCTTACAAGTGTTATGAACTACAGGTTCCTGTGTTCTTGAAACAGCTTTTATGGAGTTTTCAACTCAGTCGTTAAGTCCTCCCTACCTGGTGCATATTCTTCCTGTAACAGGACAAGAGTATCCATTTTTACTCCTTAGTATGTATGAAACGTAATAGAAACATTTGAGAAGTAACCACAGACCACTTTTCTATGTGAACTGAATCTCCACCAAGGTGAAACAGGTATAGAAGGGATGATGAGACCACAACAAATACATTTGTTCTTTTAGCCACTTCCACAATATTACCTCCTTCTACTGTCACTAAATTGGTCTGTGGGATGTGCTTAACTCTTCCTGTCCTGGATCAAGTGAAAAAAAAGAAACCAACCCCACAACAGACTTTTCCCCCCTCTTCTGCTTTCCCCACCCCCCCCTCAGTAGGGTGCGTCCTACATAACCTTTGACTGTCTTCTGTTATCTGTACTAAAAATCAAGTTCCTCCTCTGCAGCATTTCAAGCCTCTGCTTTTCCTTTTTTTCAAAAGACCAAATGGCTCATCTGTTCCTTATTCGCGTTCCCTTTTGACTATTAAAATTGTCTTATGAGATTGTGGAAGAGAACTGGATCACAAGAACAGCATGCTCTGCCGCTGCAGTTTCTGCAGCGCTCCCTCTGATGCTATATATGGTGCAGCATTGTCTTAAATGTGAAGCACGGAACCATTTTAATCATATGATTTACAGAGAGATCGAGTGAGGGTTTTATGCAGGGTTTTTTTTGTTTGTGGTATTTCAGTTGTGCATCCTGATGTGTGTTTTTGTCTACAGTGGTAAATTCTTCTGCGTCTCTTGTGAAGTGCTAAACAGGGAGATAGCTGGTTTTTCTTTTTTCTTTTTTTTTTTTGTTTTTTTAGCATATGTGGGACAAAAAAAATTTAGAGATGGAAGTAACAATTCATCTGGAATTAGGCAAGCTGCTGCTGCTGCAGAGAGAATGGAACAAAATTTAGATTAAATCTAAGTAACCTTGAGAGGAACAAACATGATTTGTTTGAGACCACATAAACAGACAATTATTTTATAAGCTGTTTTGCAGTTGTCTGTGGTAGACTTAAAGGTTAAGTGCCTCGGCTACTGCCTTGTCATAGTGTGAATGCAGAGAACCTGTTATTGTACCATTCTTCTTGCCAAATAGTCATTCCTTTTAGGTTTGTCAAGTTTGGATTAAAAAAACGGAGAAGTGAAGTGTATTTACGCATTACTTGAAGGCTTTCACCTCCATGGGTTTGTGACATGCAGATTTACCCAAACATTGCAAAGGAGTCCATAACAGAGCGAAATTTGGTTTCTATTGTTTTGAAAAATCGTATGTAACTAACATGTAGGGGTTTTGTTTTTTTTTTCAGTATCTGGAAAAGGATGTGAGTTGTGCATAGGATTTTTGTGGGGATGTTTTGTTTGTGCATATTTTTATCAGTTTACTGCTCTTTAAGTTTCATGTCGGTTTTTAAAAATAATTATATATTTTTAAGAAGCTTCAGTTCAGCCTAGTAATTGCATACAGAGATACTATTTGCTGTGTTGCAGGGTAGATACTTGCTGAGATAAAGCTAAAGCAGCTACTGGTGCAGAGGGTAATCTTGAACTTTGTTAATAATTCATAGTTTAGACATATGAATTTAGACAAAGGGAAGCTTAAAGACCATTGGGCACTAGATTCAGTCACTTTCTCTCTCTTGTGTGGCTTTTTTCTATTGACATTCTCAAACTTGTAAAGATCCTGTGTTTCGCCGTACTTCCCACACTTGCAGAGCCATTTGGGAAACCCTATTGTCAAGGAGCCGTTAGGAGTGGAAACAGGGATGTTTGTGAGCAGAAAGGACAGTCTGGGGGAGCTGTTAGGCACATACCGGGCGTCAGGAGCTGTGCTGCCATGCCTCAGCTGCCTGGGTTTGTGGTAGTCTCCTTTCCTACTCTGTGGCAGTACTCTCCTTGCTGCTCGAATTCTCTGGAGTCTTTAGGCAAGTGGCTGCACCTCCTGATCCCATCCCAGTTTATGTTTCTGTATAGCTTCTCAGGAGGCAGCAGGTTTAAGGGTCTGGGTCACCTTGCACTGAGCCATAGATGTTTAGAAGCAATCACTTTTCTAATCTAACTTTCCATGACTCAGCGTGGTTACTGACTTGCATGGTTACTGACTTACGTGTTAAACCAGTGGCAGTAATTTCTTGTTCTTCAGAAACATTGTTCCCACCAGTGTACCATGCTCCAGTACTCACCTGCAAATTTAGATATTCTTGTAACCGTACTATGATATGTGATACCCTAGGAAGATAACAGCAAAAGTTAATTATCTTAGGTGTCGTGCATGCATCAAACCCAACTCGTTTCTTTCTAGGCAGTTCTTCAGTCCTGCTGTGTTACATCCAGTGCATTGCCCTGGGAGCCCTAATGCATCTCGGGTGTAGTAGGCAGCAGTGTTTCTTCCCTTGGCACACCTTGCATTAGATTTATGGTAGTTCAGCTGACCTTTTTACAGAGTACTGAGTTAATGCTTTCCAAGAATATGTGGTCAGCAAGGCAGGTGAGCTCTGAGGATTCTACTTAGTATTTGTTGGAAGCAGTAGTTACTGAATGAGAGCTATATGGATGATAGGCTATGCTCTTTTGTATGCTTACCTCTGTTTACTCTGGAGTACTTTCTAAGTTTTAGTATAGACCTTCTGGAGTATCCAGAAATCCCTTTGCAGTGCAGTCTTTGTGGTGTCACTTTTTCATGATCCTAAGAGGTCTGGTAGTTAAACGAGACCTGGTGCAACAAAAACATGTCCTTCTGATCTTGTTCGCTGGCCAGAACTTTCTGTCCTGTTATCCCTGATGTTTTTTCCCCCCTCTAGCACCTGGATCTTTTGTTAATTCCCAGGGAGTTGGTAGTTATAATTAGAGGAAGTAGCTTTAGCTACAGTCAAGGTTAGTCCCAAGATGTTTCAGTCCAGGTAAGGTTTAATGAGTGAGTGACATCCTTGTTTTGCAAGAACAAATAGCAAAGCATCCAGCATCAAAAGATGGAAGCATTTGTTGTCAACCAACTTAATGAGCCGTATATGGACAGATTATCTAAATCACCATGAGAAGTCTTTGAACCTTTATTTATTCCATAAATATTTTTAACAATAAAATCTTAAATTAATATTTACAAGTCCAGTATGTTAAAGACATGAATTCTCCACCGTTAAACTTTCCCACAACTAATAGACATGTTTTTAAATGACACGTTTTTCAAAGCAAAACTTCTTTAAAGGGCTCTATTCAAAAGTTTAGCTTACTAATATCTTGATGGGAGTTCATGTAAATTACATTATTGGCTGCTGTGTTGTTAATGTGTTGCTGGCAGTAAATCAGCTCTTCGTATGATAGGTAATTCTATATTTAATCTTAGATGGCAAATACCAATCAAACCTGACCAACGTTACAGAAAATTGAGCTTAAAACTTCATTTAAGGAATCCAGTGACCTCATGCATGAGAGGAGATCAGCTTGCTGGGCCATTTGATTTCTCCCACTAACTGATGAACTTGGCAGCAGCAAAATCCTTCTCTCAGAAAACAGAGTGCCTAATACTTTGTAATGAGATTTACAAGGAGATTTTTATCCCCAGACTTTTGCAAGGAGAATTTATCCTAATATTTGAGGAAACACTTGTTGCAAGCAGGGGCAGTAAGTAAATAAGGAGACAACTGATTTTGGAAGAGTCCGAAGCCAAATGCAGAGATGGGTGTCTGATGAACAAAGCGGACCCCTACCGTCTGCTGACAGTTCTTGCCACTGGCTGATGGGTCATATCTGCAGGTCACAGCAACTGTATCTGGAATTTTTATTCCCTATGAACTGACACCTCTGCTGTCGTACCTCACAGCTGTGTGAAATAGCTAAATAAAGACACTTGCTCTGTTTTCATGTGTCTTGAGTAGGATTTACTAGTAGCATCCTGAGCCATAAGACACTGAGCTTTGAGTGACCTTAATATTCAAGGTAGATATTGACTGGCAGTCACAACTGTGAATTAGTGAAGAGTGTTTTTTTTCCAAAAATAAATGGTAACTCCCTAATTACCTGACAAATTCTGTTACAAGAATTAATTGTATGTTGTTGTTTTTTGGTTGGGTGGGTTTGTTTGGTTTGGGTTTTTGCTTTAAATATATTGATGATTTCTGGTATTACCTGCAGAACACCTAATCTTGTGCAGGGTGTATAAGACAACTCTGTACAACATAGGATACTAGCACTTTGTCAACACCAGCTGATTATCCTGTTTCTCCTGTCTCTTGCAAGTGTCCTCGTAGTGTCTTAACTACAGAACCACTGGAGTTACTCCAAACACAAAAAGCCCTTTCACATGTCCGGATACTTGAGTGTAGCATTACTATGAGCTTGATAGGGCCAGCCTGAGTGTAAATACCCCTCCTTCAAATGTAAATGTAACTAATTAGTGGTGTGGACATAAGCTAGTTCCACTCAGGTGCTTCTGAGTTTCCATGCCTTTCTGCCTACTGATTCTGTTTTTTCCTGTCCCAGTGTGCCAGAGGGAGCACAGCTCACTGACTGGTGCAAGTAAGAGCTCTCTGTTTTTCAAGAAGAAACCAGGCTTTCTTTTGCCTGTATCTGATAGCTTAAAGGCAATATTGGAAACCATTTATGTGCAGCACTTCCGAACTACTGAGCGATAAAGCTGTTACTGTTATGATAAAGTAGAATCTTTGTGAAAAACTGAATGAAGAAAGTCCAATAATTCCAGTAAGCAGTTGAGGAAAGTGTATAGAAGTAATGCTAGGGTTTAAAACCCATAAAAATGCAAACAGAACAAGCAGTGGTGATAGTGATTAAATAGCTGAAGAAAATCAAGTTACATTAGGTTTCTTTGGGCAATTATGCTAAATTGAAAATGAATAGTGTTTCTCAGGGACAACAAACCTTGTACACTGCTGCAGCTGAATGCTAGCTCCGTATGCAGAAAAAGCCACTAGTTATTTGGGCTGATAGATCTCTTAATACGTTATGGTTCTTAGTGCAGACACAAGTGTGGGATTGTGAGGTTAAGATCTGGCAACACTTCCTGCTGCATGCTAACCAAGTGTACCTCTTGGTTTTGAAATAATTTAAAACGTGCAGAGAGAGACCTTTGGTATAACTTTCAAGCATATTTTGTAGAGGCAGAGGTCAGGACCCATCTGTAGGATTTTGTGGGTTCCAGAAATCAGCTGCCTTCATAGCTGTGGTTTTGGACTGTGGAAGTGGTGCAGCACAATTTGTTGTTCCCAGAATATATGGCAGAAATCTTTTCGGTTGTCATAGCTTAATTCATTGCTAAATATAACTCAGTACCCAAAGAGTATCTTGCATTGATTATGCTAATTTCTGCTTTAGCCCCTTTTGTGTTTACACGTATATTCTCTGCGTTGAGGCTGAGAAGACCTTTACTAAAGAAAAAACTCCTTTATTACTGCGATAAGAGAATGTTTTCTGGGCAGCAAGCTTTTGGCTGCCCTAAATTACTTGTTACAGTGGAAGAATTGTGTTAATATTGTTTTAACCATGCAACAAATTGTAACAATGGCTAGTAGCAAATAACAAAAAAGTCTGCAGTGAACCTTGAATTGCCTTATTTGAAATATTAATTCATTTTACTTGTCCTTGTGATAATGCTTCTTTGAATCCTGTAGCAATGGGTATGGTGATCACCAGCATAGAAAATCAGGTGGCCATAAACAACAGAGCATCCCACTTGCAGTGAGGTATCTCTTCCCTGGGTGCATTTTCTTCCTCCTTTGTCTTCTCACACTAGGATTCTCGCCCCCCACTGCCTGGAGTGACTTTGAAGGTGTCATCTTGCGATCACTTGAAGTTACAAAGTAGCTCACTCTAGTGATGTTGCTGAGCACAGTGAGTGTGAGGAGTTTGGGCTCTAGCTCGTGCGCTTGTGGAAATGGCTGCACTGCTTTCAGGCATCCGTGGCCCTGGTGGGGTTTTTCTTCCGTCATAACTGGCTGTGTGTATACTCAGGACAGCGAGAGGCCATTCACTGCCATTCGCCCTTCATCACTGCAGTTTCCTGCTGTTTGTGGTCACTCAAACCTGTCTCCATTGGTAGCTCAAACCTGACCTGAAGTGTCTGGGAAGGCAAGTGCTCACTTTCGCTATGTTTGGCTTCCACAGGGGAGCGGATAGGTGATTAAGAGGGGTAACTTCATACAACCCTGCAAGCAGGAGTTGTCCACCACACGTCGTGCCTCTGAGACAAGCATTGTTTTAGACCTGGGCAATGGTGCACTGCAGACCAGCCCTGGGCAGCGCTACCTCTGAGGCACACAGTGTGGCAATGGGTGCTTCTTCATGGCGGCACAGCACGAAGGCCTGTGGACCCACCTCTCCTGCCTCACCATTCCGTAAAATGTTACTTTTTGAATTACCTAGTAGTGCATTGCAGGGAAACCTGTATCCTATTCCTGGAGATCTGCAGTAAAAAAAATCCATCAGTCTAGCACCATGTGAAGACAAAACAATTCTAGGTTCATGTGGCTCAAATTTCTGCAAAGGGCATTCACTCCAGCTGGTGGCAAGTCATGTGTGCAATTCCTGGACCTCCATAGCCTTTCAGCGGGGACCTGGCAGCTTATTCCTGCGTTGGCTTTTGGCTATGTGATGCTGTCAACTCAGTCATCTTGAGTCATTTGTCTAAAAACAACTCCCTGCTGCTTAGGGAAGAAAGCACCTAGTGGGTGCCTGCCAGTCAAAAAATAAGAAACAGCTCAGTGTGGAAGGGACACAGAATTATGGCTTCTAGAGAACAGTGGAGAGGTGCTAAGGTCTTCATGCTCTGGCGCTGCCCTGAAACAAAAGTCAAATGAGTGTTTGCTCAAGGAAATTCACTTATTGTCTGTCCGCTTGTGTCAGTAAGACATGTTTCTACCATCTTCTTGTGAGTTATTAAGGTCTCCATTTGCAAATGGGGATTCTGTTAGCATAAATCTTAAGTTATACTTTCAATTAAATGCTGCTCTCTGAACAAATGAAAAACTTGGGATAATGTCAGTGGTGCTTGCCTTTGCAGATAGGGTAGTGTCCTTGGGGAGTTTCAGTTGAGTTTCAGTGCTGGTAACTTCTAGAAATATATGTGTGTGTGTGCATATATATATGTATTTTAACCCTTTTCCTTAAAAGCAGAGAAAAGTTAAGGCTGTACATCTGGTGAAGGGATGCAATTGCACATTTATCACTCTTCCCACCCATGAGGAATGTCAGCCAAAACGTGAATGTTACTCTTGAGACTCGTGGAAAGGCTGTATTACCCAAAGTATGACTCCTACTAGGAGCCATCATGGGAGGGGACGGGGGAAATAGACATAGCACATCAGTAACAAGATCGGTCCTTTTCGTTTTCTATACTTCTACATTAGTTGCAGTTGAATGTCTTGCTCTGCAAGGAGCATATCTGCCTTTGATTGCAGTATGCCTTTTAGGGGAGTAGGGAGATGTGGTGTGTGGGTTTTGTAGAGTGATGGAGTTTCTTTCTTCCAAGGTTGAAGGCAATTGTGTCGTCTTTTAGCATGACTATTGCAAGGTCTTTGCAGATCATTCCACCTCTGCCTTACAATAGAGAGATTTGAGGTTTTTCCTATTATGCAGTGATCTGGAAGATGCTTGAATGCTTCATAGCAATCCTGAAAATAAGGCTGAAACTGAAAGCAAACCAACTCTCTAAACATACTTGTTCTTCCAGGATGTTCTAGGAGGTTTCCTTGGCTTTAAAAATTCTCCAGAGCTTTCTGAAATTTGCACCTCTGTCAGTTCATACTCCAAGAAGAATGCTTCCAAGAAATGACATTTTCCCCCCAGTCTCATTTGTTATGCAACTAATGATGTCCCTATGTCTGCAGGATTGTTTCCTGTGATAAACTGTAAGCTTCCGCCTCTTTCATTCTTGTGACATAGGTGAGATGAAAGATAACAGACAACAATCTAAGGAAGAGTTTCTAGAAAGAGGTGTAACGAACAACTGGGGTAGTGAAGGAAAAAGTGTCTTTACTGCCAGGGGTGATGCTAGGTGTCTAATATCAAAACTAAGACAACCTTTTTCTCTGTTAAAGTCAAACCTGGAGTTTCTGCTTGTCTTCTAAGCTGACCAAGTTAAAAAGTACATTTGAATCCAGCCTAATAAAAGGCTGTATCATGTCTTTTGGAGGTATTTGTAGTATTTTGTATAAAGTGAAACCACATACTTAGTTTTGTGTACTTCATATTGCAGTGACCCCAAAGCCTTGGAGATCCAACGTGTAAGCTGCTCAGTGATGCAGTAATGGCCAGCGAAGCATATTGGGCCTGTGGGTCCCTGGACAAGCTGCATCAGCCCAAGTTCAGTGTAGGCCTGTTAACCTCTTCACAACCAGGCTTTGCTGATCTCCTTCCTTAGTTGGGCCCATTTTGGAAACCCTGGGGTAGCTGAGGTAAAGCTCTGTGCTGCAGTCAGACAGGACTCATTCACTTTGTTTGACTTGCTCGGTGCTCTAATGCTAAGACATTGAATCCTTTGAAATTATGAGGCCATTGTGGAAATTCATTGTGTACGTGAGCGCCTGCTTCTGAGCTCTTTGCCATGAACTGAACTGTAGCTTTCACTGTCTAGCCATATTTTAAATCCTTCCCTAGCAATATCTTGGTAGAACTTCATAAGTGTTCTCAAGAAACCGGAAACTTAAGCAGCCAATCCTTAGAATATTTTTGCTCTTATTTTTCCTCTTGCAGCTGAGCAACAGATTGATACCAGGATATGTTTTTAAATCCTCAAAAGAACAGCTATTTTACAATGCTTACATTTCTGAAATATGGACAGGTTTGTGTTGACTGCAGCGTTGAAGGCGCTAACTTGTCATGGTGCGTCTAATCTAGTGTATAGTGAGAGTCATGGAGAACAGGAGAGGTGCCTGAGGACTGGAGGAAATCTGTTGTCACCCCAATCTTCAAAAAGGGTGAGAAGGAGGACCTGGGAAACTACAGGCCTGTGAGCCTCACCTCCATCCTGGAAAGGTGATGGAACATCTTGTTATGGATGTCATCTCTAAGCATGTGGAGGAAAAAGTGGCTATCAAGAGTAGTCAACATGGTTTCTCCAAGGCTTGACCAATCTCGTAGCCTTCTATGATGGCATGACTGGCTGGGTAGATGAGGGGGAGCACTGGATGTTGTCTGCCTCGACTTTAGCAAGGCTTTTGACACTGTCTCCCACAACATCCTCACAGGTAAGCTTAGGAAGTGTGGGTTAGATGAGTTCTCAGTGAGCTGGATTGAGGACTGTCTCAATGGCAGAGCTCAGCAGGTTGTGATCAGCAGTGCAGAGTCTGATTGGAGGCCTGTGACCAGTGGTGTTCCCCAAGGGTTGGTACTGGGTCCAGCCCTGTTCAACATACCAATAAATGACCTGGATGAAGGGACAGAGAGTACCCTCAGCAAGTTTGCTGATGATACAAAGCTGGGGGGAGCGGCTGACTC
>VZSC01004115.1:253149-287833 GCA_013398225.1 Steatornis caripensis
TGCCTGTGACCATAATTGGTGAGTGAACCCTCCCTGTCCTCTTCTGGACTCACCAGGTTTGGTTACATTATCTGCTCATCCCAGTGTATGGGGGGAAGGAGTGAGCAAGTGGGCGTGTGCTTCTTTGCTGCTGACTGGGCTCACAGCATGACACTTTGCTAGGTTCAAATCTGAAAGGGAACATGTGTAAACTATGATCTAATTAATGTCTCTGAAAAGTAGTGCACGCTCTTCGTTAGTGCAGGGAACTGGATGTCTTCAGCTCTTCTACTGACTCACCAAGCCTCAAGGGCTGGCAGGACGAGTACTAACTCCTGTTTTACCCTAGAGGTGGGGTAGGGAGGCAATACTAACACCTAAAGTACATTTTGGGCAAGTCAGTTGTCTCTGATAACTCACTTACAGCAAACTTTTGATTCAATATGGATTTGCTTACCATGTATTTTTTTTCTCTTCCAGTTACTATTTCTTCAACTGCAGAAAAAGGTAATTTTTTTTTTTTTTAAGAGGGGAATAGTTTTATTGCATACAAGTCTTAAGGGACATAGAATTTAAATGTACTTCTTTACGTGTAAGCTCTGTGTAATAAGTAGATTAGTGCTAAGAAACAAGGTAAATATTGTGAGGTTGACTCCATTTAGCTTCCAGTACAACAAGCTTGGGATGGTGATGAGACCTGTGAGTAAAGCAACCATGATTTAGGTTTGCAAATAGTTTTAAATTGATACCTTCTAAGAACAGAAAAAGGAGAAGAGAGAAGGAACTGCAGCATATCTAGAAGTCTGTTTTCTGTTTATTCCTGAACACACCTGGTGACCTGAAAGACTTCTGGAAGAGGAAGAATTGTTCTGCTGCTGCTTGTGCTTTCCAAGCAGCTTACCAGATTCCTGAGAACTCCATTCTTTAGAACTGGTTAGAACTGTGCAACACAGAACCATTTCAAGGTGCTGCACATTATAATTTTAAATTTCCAGGTCAAGTGGTTAAGGCCTTGTTTTGACAAAGTTTACTGAAGTGTTCATATTGGCTTTGGCAAGTATGTGCCACAGTGGGTAGTACTTGCAGAGATAGAAACTGACCAAAAAAATTCCAGCATTCTTGCTCTGCCACTTCTTTAATTGGGAACAAAAACTAGTCTGAAGGATCATTCGATTCCGGAAGTTCAAAATACAGGATTTTTTAATAAAACCAACTTTTTTTTTTTAAGAAACACAAATGATTGATGGGCTATTTGTTTGGGAGTTAACTTCAGCTCATGGGGGCACATGAGTGATAGATTATGCATAGATTTGCATGTTGACTATCCACAGAGGGCTGTCTTTGGAGGTTGAGACCACTGGGAAGAGGCTCTTATCTCTTAAATATTTTTGCAAAAGACCATAGAATTTGGGGCTAATCTAGCAGTTTTCTTCCTGGTGGAGAACATCCAGGACAACACTGAAAGGAAGGAACTGTGATGGAATCTGTCTTGTGTCATCTTCTAATGAAGAGGTGAAAGAGTGGGAAAACCTGCAAAAACCTGTAAGCCGTTCAAGATGGGAGCTGTGTTTACACTGGATTTTTCCATTGCATTGCACAGCGGGGCTTCACCTAGACTTCACAAAATTCTGCAGATTGCTGCTTTGCTTGACTGTTGACCTGTATATGAACAAGTATTGCTTTGTAGTTTCTTCCAGAAAGGCAAGATCCATGTCTTAGTTAAGGAAGCCTGGCAGAGCAGTGATGTTGGTGTTGCATAGTCAGATCTCTGGCTTGAATACAGATGCGATGCCTGTCTGACTAAAGCAGATGCTCTTAAATCTACCAGAGAAGACAAATGCGTGATTAATTAGTGAGACTGACAGTATCATTGGAACCTGTTAGGCTTTTAATAGCTGTCACCTGTATGCTTTTTGCACCTTCAATTCTAAAGCATGCCACAGGCATCCTGCATGCATTAATTTCTTTACCATGGAGGTTGATCTTAAAATGAGATGTGAAGTCTTCTTAAATTTGAGATGACAGCTATCAAAAGTTTTACAAAATTCTTGTAAGCTAACTCGCAGTAGCCAGGAAATAACACCATCAGAGTCAAAAGACCAAAGTACCGGTTACATTGCTATGTAAATGAATAATGTGCATGTTAGCAAATATATTTTGCTTCATATTTCAGTGTACTTTGTTCAAATCCTTTTACTCCAGTACTGTATTACAACTTTTAATTAAATTAGTGGTGATTTTTTCACCCCATTAAGGCTAATTGTTTGTCTGTAGTTTCATATTCTTGTCAAGATTTATATCCATTAGGATATAGGGCAATAAAGTCAGCTCTGAATCTCTCTTAACAATATAATATACTTCTTTTAGGTATTATTACCTCTCTGTAATCTGGCTCTGTCCTGGAAGTAGTGTTAAGAATGATTCAGAAAAGGATGTTCAGGGCAAATTTTAGGAGGGTTTAGCATATTTTAGGAAAATGCTGAGAGCATTTCTTAAAACATTGTCCTCTTGAGGGCATAAATTATGGTCTTAATAAGCATCAGTGCCTTTAAAGAGAAGTGAGTTCACTTGGTCACAGCATGACACCAAGAATCCCAGATCCCCTTAGCTTAGCCAGGACTTCGTCATGACTCTGAGTCTGGCTAAACTGGCAGGTACCAGGGTTTGAGGTTTTTGACGTATTTTCCATCTAGATTGTAATTGCAAGAAAATGAGCTGAACAGGAATGAAGATGGTTTATATTTGTACTGAAACTGATGCAAGATGCTTCAGGGAGTAGTCTGCAGAGGAGATACTGCTACCCAGAATGGTGGGTAGATGGACTGCCAAAGTAAAGCCATCAAAAATGGTGTCTTCCCTCCCTCTCGTTTCTTTGGGAGCACTGACAGGACAGATACCTGTAATCGCAGTAGGAATGGCAGCACAGGAGTGGGAAAAGAAGCAAGAATTTATTCAGTGCGGGGCAAGTATGGACTGCTAATTGCAGGCTTTTTCTCCTCTGGACTGGGTGGTGCCCATCACTGGAACAGCTGTGAAAGCCTTTCTTTTCCTTGAGTTGCCCCAGCTTGGCTACTGAGGACAGGCTCTTGGCTTTTAATGATGGTGACTGATTGCAAGATCTCAGTTACTGCAAGAGTGTGACACTTTTAACAGCTGCCTCTTTCTAGTAAATACTGGTAGCACTGGCACAGATCTGTACCCTTGCTGCTGCCAGCCTTGGTGCCTGTTATTCTGTGTGTTGTTGGGGCATTTACAGCCTGTGACAAGACACTGAGGTTCTGCTGTTTGAAGTACTGTGTGTGCACTAAAAATAATCCTTCAAAAGAATTTGAATTCTGGGGGTGATTTTTACGGACAGAATGGAACTGTTTACTGTGTAAGTTAGTTTTGCTGTGCCCTGCCCTCCCCTGTATCTCATTTCCTCGTTCCTTCTATTCAACTCCTCTCACTTTCTTTTCCCCCGAAGCTCTGATCAGTGCAGCTGATTCCACTCCAGTTTGTCCATTTCTCCTCTTTTCCAAACCCTTTTTGCATGCTTTAATCGCTTAACCGCATTGTGTTTGAATGTGTATAGTATACTTTTAATAAAGGACAATTTCTAATTATGCAGTGCCTAGTACACAGAAGTTCTTTCCTATCAGGATGACTATTTTAGAATGGGTTTAGGAAAAGGTCTTGTTTCTTGCATTTTCAGTCAGCTTTACAGCTGAAAATTTGCCAAATCTGTCTGTAAGGTTGGAGGAATCAGAGGCAAAGGTAAAAATCATAATTGTCTGAGGAAAACTCAAATACAGTTTGTTTGGGTTTTCTACTGCAACAAGCAATGAAAATCCTGAAAGATGACAAATTCAGACCATGTCTTCTGTGACTGTGCACAAAGATTTTCTTAGCTGTTGGAAACTCGCAAAGTTTCAAGCCTGTTCTGCCATCCCTGAAGTACGTTGTATGGCTTCTTAAAGGACTCTCTCTGTGCACGGGAAAGTGGGTAATTTACTTCTTCCTGCAACTGAAGATAATGTAAGTGAAGATAATGTAAATATTTAGTATGACTTTTCTAAGGTTTGCTGTTCTGTCACAACTGATCTGTTTCCTCTTGACAAGTGGTAAAAGAAACTTAGAGGAAACAAGATTGGAAGAAGCTGCCTGGGTCATCAGGTCTGGGTCTCTGGCCTTTGAGGCAACCATATCACACAAACCCATCCATAAATTGAGTGAGCTTCCCACTAAAGCTGCCTACATCTTGTTGCCATTGTGACTGTAATAGCAGGACTCTTCCACATTATATTCCTGTGATGATTTGAAAGAAGATACTCGGACAATTTTTAATTCACAGCTGGCTCTCGTCTTGGAGTGCAGTCTTCTCCAAACCCCTGGTTTGGAGTTTTTACTGTGATTGATGACCAGTGTCTTCTACAATGGCACAATACTGTGCTGTTTCTACTAGAAGTAGAAATCAAATTCTGCAGGTCAGTTACCAAATACTTTACTATAAACCAGAATGGAATTGTAGCATCTTCTTTATCCAAAAAGGTTAGTTGCTTACATGCCAGAGGTGAAGCTGTCTTCAGTTATGGATTTTTGTTTGTTCATTTGTGTGGTTGTTTTGGGTTTTTTCCCTTCAAAATCTGTTTTGGAATTGTACAAGACAGTGTGTTATTTCTTGAGGAGTAGCAAATGTCACATTGGGTTGGTGTTTTGGTTTTGTTTTTTTAAGTGAGTAGTCCTAGAGTGCTAAGTCTACCCAGGGAGAAGAATTTAATATAACTTAACCAGGTGATCATAGTCTAGTAGTTTAGTCCTTATCAAAAATCAGAGGTTTTATTTCTTGTTCTTTTCAGCTGTATTCACCAAACTGTTATGTGTATTTTATTGCAGTTATCTACCTTGTGGTTTTTCATCTGTCATTTGTCATGTTTGTATGGTCCTATTGGAAGACAATTTTCACATCTCCTGCATCCCCCTCTAATGAGGTAAATATAACGTTAGAAAACTGTCAATGCCATTTTTATAAATAGCTGAACTGTTTTCAGTGATGAAATTTGTTTGCAGTACTGCATGATTCACCTTCCCTTCTCATTATCTAAATAGAACAGCATGACAGTGTATCATGAATGAAAATTATCAAATTACTTTTAAAATACTGGATACTTTCTGTGATGGCATTTCCTTATACAAAATGTGTTTAATTCATCACAAGTTTAACAGTCATGTACAGTGCTTTGCTATGAACTAGCTTGCTTGAAATCTGGAATTTTTAAAACTGATGACTCAAATACAGTGACATCTTTATATTTCCTTTTGGGGCAATTTTGGCCTTTGGATGAAAAAGAGTAGTAATGCAATATATACTCATAACCTGAAGGACTGAACCACTTAGTAGTAAGTCAGGGGTTAAGGTTTAGTAACAACTGAAAAGCGAATACATAAAGGAGCTTTACATAATGGCAAAAGAATGCATGATGACTGTAAGAAGTTTTTGTTTTGAATAAGAACAGTATTAATTGCAATAAGCCTAACATGGATTACCTTGTTTTCTGTTTTCTCTAAGATGTGTGTATGTAAGGAATAAATACTGGCACTAAATTTAAAGTACTTCCCTTCCTTGGTTTTCTAAAGCTTTTGAATTCACTAAACTATTTGAGGCTTTGGTTGCTCTATGGGGGTTGAATTTTTACTCTATTTTTGGCAAGACTGACTTCAGTGCTAATGTCAACCTTGAACGTTTTTGAAAAGAGTTAAAACCATGCTTCTAAGGGAAAGCAAACACTGCTCTGCAGTGCTTAATTATGGCTTAGGGATCTGTATCTTAGAAAGCTGCAGAATATAAAGAGAAAAAAGCTAAAGACTGTTCTGCTGTTTAGCTGAGCAAAAAGAGTGGTACTGAATTGTTAAAATGAAGATCCAAAGGGACTTGGCTTCAGTGTGGTTTGTTTCAGCTTTACCTGGGGTAGCTCTGCAGAAAAATGGTAAAGTTAAGCAGGATTAGCTAATTGAAATGTGGTTGGAACCTTGTTATTCCAGGTTTTGTAAAGCTATATGAACTAGCGCTTTTCATAAAGCTAATGCCTAGTAACTTTTACTGTCTGCTTGGATTCTTCAGTAATAGAAAACTTATTCTGACAGTATTTATCCTGTAGTTACAGTAATGTTGAAGCGAGCTTTTCATATTCATTGAGTGAAAGGGATGATTTGGGCATATGGCACATAATGAATGTTTCCTGTATCAAGTGTGGGGGTAGGTGAGATTTAATACAATTTTCTTCTACAGCTAGCTTTAAAAAGAAAAAAAACACACCACCACCACAACAAATAACACATACCAAAAAACCCACAAAACCCAACCAAACAAAAAAACTCACCACCACTTTTTCTCTCCCTGGGCAAGTCCCTTCTTCTCATGTACTAGTGAGTAATTTATGCTGATTTTACTTAAAAACAAAACCTAACTTCAGAATCTCCCCATTGTATGAGAGTGTAAACGTATATATCTTTAGTCATTCAAATTAGCCATTCTTGCAAAACAAATAGCATCCTGTGATCTTACTATTGAACTAAAAAAAGATTCTGCAGCTGCTGTTGTCTTAGTGTAATCCCTGTACATTTGTCATGAGAAAGAACAATCAACATTATACAAGATCCAGAAAGAGGAAGGAAACAAAGGGGCTCTTTCTGTTTTCAATAAGAACTGCTGGAACCTCATTGGAAATTCTGTTAGCTATGTGGTAACAGACAACTTCTGATGTCTTTGAACATATCCTGCCATTGTCCAAAGAGGCTGTGGTCTCATGGCCCTTACTTATTTCTGAAATTAGAACAGAAATATAGCTCTCTGGAAAATCCAAATCCCATCCAGGATTTTTGAAGCAATATTATGATGTTACTTGGACAAATTTTAGAAGTTTTAAATCTCGCTATTTAGTTCCTTTTCTGCACATTAATGGTTTGCCATAGAAATGTCATCTAGAAGTAGTATTTCACATTTAATGCCAACTCTGCTTGACTGCAGCTTGCAGGTATTTGGTCACCTAGCAGACTTGCAAGGGCAACAGTGAGGAAGGCATATTGCACCGCTGTTTGCTGACGTGATGCTTCGTATCTGTCTGAGCATCTCCAGTTTTAATATTTGAGTAAATACTTTGCTTAGAGATGGATATTAAAAAATGAAGTCAAACTCTTGGTGATGACTGAAATGTTAAACTCTATTTTCACTCTTCACATAGACTGATCCTAGTTTCTGATTGTTTAAAAGGGGATTATGTTTCATGTTTCACCCTTGAATGGTGGGTAGGCTCAATAACTGGGATGATATTATATGTAAAGGGAGACTTAACTAGATTGTGAGATATATGAGGCAACTCATTTGCATTTTGGGTTAGGAAACAACGCAGAGAAACTGCAGCAATGTCTTTCTTACTGCTTCCTCCTTTCTGTAAGTGGAGTCTTTATTGTTGCTTGCCAACTGACTGTAATCCAAAAGAGGAAAAAGTAAAGGATGAGAGGAAAATCCATGTGAACTAATCATATACATGTTTTTGGTAGGAAAATATGGTCATATTAAGCCACACTAAGTCAATTTTTATTCCTGTTGCACACACAGCATTTTCCACTCTCTGCCATGGGTATGTCTATGTGTGCTCATAAAAAGGGCTCTTGTAGTCCGTGCGGGAAGCTCAGAGTTTAAAAGTGCTTCGGAACAGAAAAATGCCAAAGGAAATAGTGAGTTCAGCCCCAACTCCACAGGGGCTTGTCAGCACATTGGATTTTGTGGGGCTTAATGGTAAAGCTCAAAATTTCAGTGGGTACCAAACTAAGTGTTTCACGAGTGAGTAAAAGCTCTCCAGGTTGTTCAGGTAAAGCTTTACATTTCAGTGAGACTCCAACAGGAGTGCTCCTCATGCTTTACTCAGAATTGTAACTCTCAAACTGCACAGGCTTTGCTGAAGTTGCTTTCAGTACAGCTCATGGATTTTGAGACTAGTGCTGACTACTCCCAAGTTAAACTCTTTCAATTTTTGTGCTGAAGCCATGGAGCCCTTCTTTCCTCTTCCCCCTGCCCCCAGCTTGTAGCCCTCTCTAAGTCAGAGAGAGGAGGTGGCATAAGAATTTCAGTGTCCTGTAGCAGCAAAGGACTGTTGCACCTTCCTCTTGTTCACAGATCACTTTAATTTCAGAGAAGCATAAATTTAAGGAAAGATTGTGCCTTCTTAAAACACCCCTGAGTCTCCACCTTCCTTTCTGTTGAAGGGGAAAATGCTATAGCTAATGGAGCAGAATAAAGATTTTTTTTCTCTAAAATATGCCAGTGATCATCATGGAGTTTTAAGGATCTCCTGTAATTCCTGTAGCATTCTTTTTTCTTTACGTGGGGTCTTTTTGGTCGGTGGGTGGACGATGTCCAAAGACGTAGGATTAAGATACATAGGGTCTTTTCCTTGGAGCTTGACTAGACACAAAATAATAATCTCTTTCCTTCATTCCATTTTCCATCCCTCCCAGTTTTGCTTGTCAAAAGCTGATAAAGAACAATATGAAAAAGAAGAGAGACCAGAATCCCAGCAGGAGATTTTGAGAAGAGCTGCAAAAGACTTGCCTATCTATACAACAACAGCATCAAGAGGTGAGATATAAAGATAATTCTGTGCTCCTGAAGCTGCTACTTCTTTCAGTGAAATTCATTTGATGTCACTGAATGGATGAGGCATTAAGCACATACTGCGAAGGCCATGACTTTGTTTTGTTATCTGTTTGGGCTGGTTCCACCCTCCAAGAGAAACTGGAGTCCTTTGTCTGGGAATGTCAACATGTAGCCAGTATTTGGAATTCTAAAATTCTAAAAAAAATCCTCTGCTAGCAAGCAGATGGATGACAACATTTATCTCTAATTGTGGCTATAAAAAATAAACACAGAAAAAATACAGCAAATAGAAATAGAGAAAATTAAACTTTTTACTCAATTTTATAATCATTTATATCCCCCTTTAAACTTTTTTCTGAGCTGTATCTGTTCAGCAGGAGGAGAAACATCGTATTTAAGTCTAGAATTTAAGACTGAATAAATGTTGTTTCATTCCCATCTGTAAGTCAGTACAAAGCTAGCTATGGACTATTTCTGTATTTGCCTTTAATACATATAGGCAGTTTTATTTCAACTTAAATATGAATGATCTGTGAAACTGTTGTCTTATACATATGTATGTTCTTTAAAAATCTAGCTTGTATATGTATATGTTTCTCTTTCTTGACACTAGCAACTCTGTAGAGTTTTCCAAAAACATAAACTACTCAGAATAAGTGTTACCGAAGTTTACTGTGCCTTTCCAAACAAAGTCTAAGGACACCTGGCTTTTTTTGAATACAAGCCTCCCTTCAAGGGAATCCCAGTCGTAAGTTCCTGGAGTGGTCTGGGAAGCTGTTGCCAGCTCTTAGCAGTTCTGCTTAGCTGTAGGTGTTGGCTTTCCTCCTCCTTTCAAACTGCATGTGCTGGTTTCTTATTTCCATTGGGAAGAGCCTGAAGACTTATTTAAAAAAATTCAGGAAAGATGAGGAAGAGCTAATTTACTGAGCAGTCTGCTAGATCGCTATTTGCTGAAGAGGACAGAGAAAGCTAATGCAGAAAGTTGACTTGCTGAAAGAACGTAGTTTCACAATGGGATGCCCGAGTACCCTGTCTGGAGGTGAAAGCAAGCAAGTGATAGGGGATCAGTGCCAGAGGATGAAGGATGGGAAGACTGAGGAGCGAAAGAGTAAACGGAAATGGGCTCAGTACCGTAGTAATAGGTGAAAATGTTTTAAATACTTGCATATGTTACATTTCTTAAAAAACTCTGAAGTACATATCTTATGAGAGTAGGCACATGAAGGTCTGTGAGAACAGGTGTGGCAGGGGAGGGCAGGAAGCTCTTTAAGATTCAGTTCATGTTAAAGGAAAAAACCTTTGTAAAATTAAATGTGTTCTAATGATTTGACCCTTGCCACTTGAATGCAGCAATCAGATACTGTGATCGATGCCAGCTAATCAAACCTGACCGCTGCCACCACTGTTCCGCATGTGACATGTAAGTTACTGAATCTAAAATGATGGATTTTCTCTCTCCTGCAGTTGTCACTTCAGAGTGTTTCATGTCTTCAGTGTGTCAGTCCTTGCATAACAGCAGGGTTTACTATTTGTTCCTGTCTCAGACTCTCAGTACCTGGATTTTCTGAAAGAGCAAAGTTCCTCTTGTTGGTGCAATATTATTATTGCAGTCCCATTGTCCAAAGTGGCACAACTTTTTAGGAAACCTGCTTGTAGCTTTGTAAAACAGTGCTTATACTTAAAAAAAAAAAAAGGCGGTTGAAAGTAAGGAAAGGCAGATTATTTATATATTAAATAATATTTATATAATACCAGCACCACCAAATGCTTCTTGTAGAACTTCTAGTGTATCTTGCTTCTGCAGCTTTGAAATAGATGTGTGCTACTAATAATGCTAAAAATCTTTATCTCAAAGATTGACAGTGCAATTACATGCCTTAACCATTTCAAAGACATCACTGATATTCCCTAGCCTCATTCTGAATCATCAGAGAAGTATGTAAGGGCGCTGAAGACTGAGGCTATGTGTGGGACTTCAGTAGGCAGAGCTTGAGGAAATCTAGTTAACTGAAGAACCTAATACGCTTTTTTCCCCTAAAATCAAATTTATTAGCAAATACAGTGAATGTCTGTGTCTGAAATGTCTCGTATCTGTACTTAAACTAAAACTGGATGAAAATGCATGTGGACTATTAAAATTATGCTGTCCTTTTCTTCAGTTAGCTTTAAAAAAGAAACAAGCAAGCAGCAAACAAAAAGAGGTAGCGAAAATAGCCCTAAGGTAGACTTAGCTGAAATAAGTGCCAGACTAATTTACCTTATCCGCCCAACTCTGAAGGGTCCTTTGGATTTGTTTTCTCTCAGTGTGCACATAAAACCAGTGTGGCTTAATGAACTGTTACATGATGTTGCTCAGTAATGCTCCCTGTGTTAATTTAAGAGGCTGTCTTCGTAACTCTTCTGAATCTCACTTGGTCCTTTTGGGTGAAAGGATGGCTGCTATAATACAGAGAATTGGCATGAATACAGTGGGGCAAAATAGTTTTAAAAAACCCAACAAATAAACCCAACAAAACAACCCTCAAACCTGTAGAAGCTAAAAGTAGCTGTCTTAGAAAGAAAATGTATTTTTTGCTTTAACTTACTGGAAATTATCTCTTTCAGATGTGTACTAAAAATGGACCACCACTGTCCATGGTAAGTTTATAAAACAAAAAAACCACCTCAGTATAGTAATGATAAATTAGATCGTACATGATGAATTAGATACTGCTTCAAAAATGCAACTTTGAAGTGAAACTTGATTTTCACAGAACTTCTCGAGGCTTTAATATGTGAAAATAAATCTTGTTCCTAATGTGCATTGCAACATAGAGTTGTACGTGCAGTAGCCCAAATCACACAGTTTGTTGTTATGCAGAGAAACCTGGCATTAGCGAGACCTATGAGAAATGGAATTTCTTTCTTTTGCTTAGTGTGGTATTGTTGCCAGGACAGGAGTATACCCCCTACACTGTGAAAATCAGTTCTTGATTCTAGATGACACATAAGACCCACTCAGACAGTTACTCTTCTGCAGCTTGTATTCACTGGTAGTCAGTAAAAATGTTCGATGGAGAGGCTCATATTGTTTTCCATGACGACTGCAGCTAGCTCATAGTGTGTGAGATACTTCCTATACAAACTGTATGTATCATACGCTTTGCCAGCTCGTGTTCTGTCCTGTAGAACTTTGGCGGAGGGCCTGAGGAAAGAGACTTAATTCAAAATGGTGACTTAAAATGCTTCTGAAATACTAGCACCAGACTGTTTTGGACATACCACTGACATCGTACACATGTTATGCTCTGCAAAAGCTGAATGTATTGTTCTTTATTTTTTTTGTTTGTTGTTTTTTTATATCATAGTAGTAACCTCTTTCTCTTTCCCCTCCTTCTAGGGTGAATAATTGTGTGGGATTTTCTAACTACAAATTCTTCCTCCTGTTTTTAATGTATTCCTTACTGTACTGTCTGTTTGTTGCCGCTACAGTCTTGCAGTACTTCATAAAGTTTTGGACAGTAAGTTCTAAGGCTTTTGTAGTTGTTGTTCATTTGTTTAATCTTGCATGTGTTATTGGAGGCTGCATCAGCATGTTGTCACTCACCATTTACTCTGTTCCATAGTTCATTACCATTAACAGCATCAATTGAAGTGACTGAAGCAGGAGAACGTTCCAAATATTAATGAATTAAATGCATTACACTGCCCAGGATGAGTAATTGGGGGAAGAAGTTCCGGTGAGGACACTGTGCAATTTCTCTGCTCCATCAAAATCAAGAGGCACAGCTCAGGTGTTTTTGAGACTATTGGATATCGATATGTAGATACAGAAAAAAATGGCTATGAAACAATTACATATATATATAGATAGATAGATAGATGTATGTGTGTATATATGTACACACGTATATATAAAAATACTGACAAATGTGAAATATAAATAACAATTTTGTATCTTCCTAGACTTGTTTATGGATAATCTGATAAGGCAGATTAACGTCTTGGGAACTGACCAAGCTCTGGTTTTGACTGCCTGCATAGACATGTCTGAACTTCATCCTAGTGGCTTTTATTGACCTGATATGGGTAGAATGCTAAGATATGTACAGTGTTAATGATATACATCTTCTTTGCAACTATTATCAGTTGTCAAGTGATCAAAACTGATACATGCATCTTACTAGATTTAATAACATTTATGTGAAGGGCAAGCATGCTTGTACGTCAGTGTTATATTCCACCTCTCAGTTTTGTTCCAGTCACATTCCAAGTTGAACAGAGTGTCTTCTGGTGTTGTTCCCTTCCATCTCCAAAACTCTTCACTGTGCCTTTCTGTCTCTAGACAGAAGAGCTAGTGTCAGAATTCTTTTAATCAGTTTCCATTAACTAGCATGGGAAAAATCGCTGTAAGTGGAAGGCTCTCCATCACATCTTTATAAGAAAATAACAGCACATATTTCTTAGACCCTAGTTGCTGTCAGAGTAGCTGGGAAAAGCAGTCATCATCTGTAGCTGTAGAAATAATCTTTGTTGGAGCAAAAAGATTTTGCCATGTCAGGGCAAGAGAAGCTCGATCATGTATTCAGAATACCTGTACATTGAGACAGTTGGCATTAGACAGGTAAGATAAATGGTGCAAAAAGTACCTATGTGCCTGTTCATCTAAGCCTACGGGTCTGATCTGCCAAAGTAATATGTTTCTCTTAGTCTGTCAGTTCTGTATAGCGGTCTGTCACTGGAGAGCAAGGAACTATGTGGGAATTGAACTGTCAGTATTGTGTGAGATTAAAGTATTTATCAGTCACAGCTATGGCTTAACAGATATTTCAAATGAAATGGTCTGATTCTGCTGTTCAGTCTTGCTTGACTGTAAATAGTTAATTTTTTAATTTGTGAATGTGCCACTCCCAAACATCTGCCTGGCTGCTTTCCAGTGCTTTGTATGCAATTTCTAATGAAACTGTAGATGTACTTTTACATATTTACCAGTGCTTGAGCAAAGAAAATGAATTTGCTTTGTCACCTCACTTCATAAGTGTTAGTGCAACAAAAGTCCACAAGACATCTGACCACAATGAACATTTAATACCAACATTTGCAGCAAGCCTCTTCCAAAGCCCATTGGACACAATACTGAAGTGGATCTGTGAGCAGAGGAAATAAACTTGTGAGGGGTTTGGGTTGTTTTTTTTTTTATTATTGAGTTGTTTAAAATACTTCCTGCAGGAATGGACTACTTCTGAAATGTGACAATAGACAGTGTAGTTGTGTGCTTGCGCTTGTTGCTTTCATTTCCAGTTACTTCCAAGACAATCTGGTGATGCCATGATCTTATCGTTAGAGTGGATCTCTGACTCACTGTACTCATATTCAGTCACTCATTCCACAAAGCTAATGTTCCTCTGATCTTACAATAGCCTGATTAAAGTAGATTTCCAGAAAGAGATAATCATGTAGGCTTGCAAAATTTAGTATGTCTCTAGTACGTAAGCTTTCAGGCAAGTGCTGTTGACTGCAGAATCGAGTCCTGGAAGTTTCTCTTTACTTTATATGTAGATCAGAGCAGAGTACTGCTGACAGGTGCTGTCTGTAGCCTGCTTCAGTATATTGCTAATGCTCAGCTTTGTCTGCTACAGCATCAGGCAGATTCCTGTTTTGACATTTTCTGTTGAGGCTCTCTAGATGTTCCTTTTTCCCCCCAAAGCTTACCTATCAGAAATGCTACAGTGTACCTTCAGAAGGTAGCGTTTCTTTTTTGCTTGCTCATAGATGTTCTTTAGAGAAAGTGTGCAACAAACTGCTGTATATTCTAGTGTTGGGATAGAAGATAAAATGCTTCTTGGGGTGCGTGACCTTGGTCACTTCAGCACTTGTAGTAATGAGGTCATGAAGGTGTATACGCTAACTACACAAATTTTAGCAATCCATTGCTTTGCACTGTTGATAATGCTTGCATAGAGACATGACACATATGCAGATAACCTGCAAACATTGTGAGACATGCACACCTACCTACCTCTAATGTTAAAGAGAGTCTTTGTTTCCCACTTGCACATGCAAGACTTCTACATAGCATCTTTCATGCTCTATGCAGAAGTGCTGAAGAAAGATCTTGATTGTGTTCATGCAATCGTGGAACAACCACACTGGCTGTAAATGTTTACTGCAGGCTCACACACTGTATGTATGTTTGGGCTGGTTCCCAAACATCTGTTTTGTAGATCAAGGGGATGTGAATGACTCCTTTTTTTTTATACTCATAACTGCTTTTCATATACTCATGAAATTTCTACCTAGGAAGTTGTAAAGATGAGCGGAGAAAACCTCAGTTTAACAAAATGTATTTGACACAAACACCTCTTCATTGTCCTCCAAATTATTTTGGCAATCCTGAGTATAGATAATTCATGGATGTGAGATGTATTCTGGGTAGATGGCACACGCTTCTGCAAAACTTGGGTAGTATTAACAAAAAAACCCCCAAACATCAAAGCAAAAGAAAAAAGCATGATTCCAGATCCTTAGTTAGAACTCATTCCTGTAGCATATAGGCATAAGGACATACACCAGATCTTCTGAGTTTTTTCTAGATTTAAGCTAGACCTAGCTACTAAAAGATGAGTAGAGAGTCAAGCACTGACAGCACTTTTTTGTTTGGGTTTTGTTTGGGAGTTTTTGTGACGTAGTACATGCTCAAATGCCTCTATGCTTATGAAGAAGTTTGTAGAGGACTCTTTAGAATAGTGACTGGCTTCAGTCTATTAAGTGTGCTAAGTAGCCCAAATTTTATTGTGCAAATTGCTTCCCTTTCTGAGCTCTGCAGCTCTCTCACCTGCAAGTCTCTGCTTCTGTGCTGCTACTGAGCATAATGGTTTTAAATAACTAATATCTGAAGTTTCACTTTCTTTTCACATGCTGTGGCATGTGGACTGCTGCTAGAACATAACTGTGAATAGGCTTGTTATACACACACTCAAAGCTTGCATGCTTCTCTTCAGGAAGGAATTGGCTCTTTTTGAAAGATGCTTCAGTTCTGCAACTGTCATTCAAGAACTTAAAACCAGTGGCTGAAACTGGGTAGTCAGAAGAGGTAAATGTTCCCTGGGGATCATGCAGATTAATCATGTGTAATTGAAAAAAAAAAAAAACCTCTTCAGGTTATAGAGCTACTGTTTTAGGAAGATGCAACTGCAATAAACTTAGATATTTCTGGCCCACAGAGAACACAAAGACTGAGCTGCTACTGATCTTTGAGCTTCAAAATCAACTGATCTGAGAATTCTTTATAGAGAACTATTTCATTTAAATATGCAATTCCAAGAGTCATAGAAGTTAGAAAAATTAGTTAGGAAACTGGGGAGCACTGCGGTGTGCTCTGAAGTAGGTAAAGTCATAGATTTAACGTGAAGCTTAGGAATAAGCAGCAATCGGAGTATGTATTTTGCTAGCCTTGATTTTGAGGGATCACAAAACACAACATATCCTTACAGCAGCAGGGAGAGGGACTGTTGCACAAATTATTTGAGCAAAATTGCATTTAAAGAAAAAAAGTCAGTAAATAAGACGGCAGTTCAGAGAGCTGGACTCTGCTAGCGTTTGCTCACTCTAGTGTGATCTGATGGTAGCCAGCATTTTTGAAAATGCTGTATATATCTGCCTGATGCAAGGTAAAAGCTTTAGCTCTCCCTAGGCTTTCTGCAAAGATTAATGTAACGTAAAAGCTGTACAACTTGCTTACAACAGATTCATTAAGTGCTAGCATCTTAGCTAAGACGGCTCATACCACTTTTTAGGTATAAAGTTTGAAATTTCAAAGCTGATTTAAACCAAGCTTACCTGTTTCTTGCTTTATTGTTTTAAGTACTGGTTCAATTTCAGATGTTACACTAAAGATACATCCCACAAACAAATCTCAATAGTGAAGCATATTGGGAAGAAGGAAAACTGCGTTGATGTGTTATGGGTTCTTTTTTAAACAAAATTGTGCAAAGAATGGTGACATTTTTTTATGGTTTTGACTGAAACTACATGTAATGGTAATAGATACATTCTGAAGTTAGAAAGATTCTGTAATTTATAAACCATTGCTTTATACCTCTGGAGTATTCTGAGCCCTTCAGACCTTTATGAATGGTTTCATCATACAGAATATTCACATAAACCTTACTTCTGATGGAAATAACTAGCAAAGAACGCACCTGGTGTAGTCGTGCTGTTCAGGCTGAGGAACCGCTTGGAAGTGATCCAGTCACAATCTGAATAGCTTCTATGCTTCGGTAGAAAATTTCCTGCCTTGGAAGTTAGTAGTGCGCTCTTGTGTACTCTCCACTCCATTCTCTTGGAGAATGGGGGCTAAGGCTGCTGATGGGCGTTGGAACTCGGCATGTCCGAGGCCACGTGTGCACACCAACCATTTCTTTCTTAACAAAGCCTGTGCTGTTTTCAAACACTTGGTCTTAACATAATACTAGTGTTTAATAAATTGTCTTTGTTTGCGCAAAGCTTTGCCGCAGGAAAACTGCAGAGAGTTGTCTAAAGGTAAAATCCAATATTGCTGTAATTATTTAAATACTGTTCCTACTATAATTTTTCTAATCCAGTCATTGATGATGGCTATTTACACCATCACAGAAGGAAGCAGACTTGTAATCTGTTGCCTATTAATACAAGCAGCGTACAGGGGTATAGATATACCTATGTGCACTTGATCTTAATTGAAATGTGTTTTAGTCTAAAAAAAGTCAACCTTAGATAAGTGGGTATACTGAATGAGTTAATGGAAAAAGTAATGGCAATAATGCTACCTAAACAGCTGAATAAAAATAGCCTCTCTGCTTTCATAGTGCTGTTAAAGGTCAACTACTTAAAAGTACTGTGATTTTGAGGATGTAGAACTAGAATAGTATTGTTACAAATCCCTTCGGCCTCTTGAAAGTGCAAGCCTAAAAATAGTCGGGGTTGGGGGTGGAAGCTACTATCCGATATGGGTGGGAGGTTATTTTTTATATGGTGGTTGTACTAAAATTGTTGGTTTTCATGTAGATGTTCTGGTCGGTCACTTTTTTGTGGTCAGACATGGCAAATTTGTTTTGCTAGGTACATGCTGGTTGTTGCCTAAACCTTAGAGATCATAAAAAATTGAAAATCTGTCCCAGGACTTGTCTAGTTGTTGTTCAGTCTTGGAAACACAGTATGACAGCCATTTCCCTTTCACATTCCTTACGCCGGTTCAGAAGTAAGGGTTTTGCCAGGAAAGGGTTTGGAAGTTTTTTGTTGTATTTTCTTCCCTTCAAAGAAAGTGATTTTGGACATGTTTTCCTTGTGTCTCTTTGGGTGTGGCTGCACGGTTAACGTTTTTTAGTATAGGAATTTTTTTCTTTGCCTCCTACTGTGCATTTAAAAAACTAACCCTCGATTATACACATTACTGTCAAACAGATGAACATATGCACTCATGCAACTAAACTCAGATGGAGGAGGTACCCATCAGCTTTAAATGCTGTTATACACAGTTTAACATGACATGGGAAGAAAGCTGGGCTTGTGCTTTTTTTTTCTTTGTGAAAAGTGAGATGAAAGAACTATAGCAGAATGGGCACGGCAGAAAATGTTTAGCGATAATACTGCATTAGTCGCTAAAAAGTGCTAACATATTAATCTGTTTCTCTCTTTCTCCCCAGAATGAACTGCCAGATGATACCCATGCAAAATTCCACGTATTATTCCTTTTCTTTGTGGCAGCCATGTTCTTCATCAGCATACTGTCACTCTTCAGCTACCACTGCTGGCTAGTTGGCAAAAACAGGTCAACAATAGGTCAGTTAACTGGAATATGGAAGTGTTCCTTGTCCAAAAATCCCACAAGTTGATGAGAATGTGAGGCCAGCAGGATATGCCATCACATATAAATGGAATTTTAAAATACTGTGTAATAAGAGGCATATTTGGTGAAAGTCATTAAAGATGAAACATACAGGAAAATGAAGCATGTGTAGGCATCCTCTGCTGGAGCCAAGCATGCAGATTTGTGATGAATGTTAATTTCTTTTGTTTGTATTTTTGCGAACTCCGAGGCTCTGCATTTTTGTTGTGTTTTTGTATAGTGTTAAGTATGTAACACAATTGCTACTTGCCAGTAACCCTGTTGTTATAATGCTTTAAGTAGCTGGGTGGCCTCAGCCAAGGTGAAGGCTCTACTGTATATGAACATACTACTTTTTGAACCAGATCCAGAAGAGTGTTCTTAAATCCTGTGAAATAAAATGGACCTCGCTCTTAGGAAGTGGCTTGTAAAAGCAATGCAGTAAAAATGGAAACACTGATGCACATTTCCTGAATAATAAAAGAGATTCCCATAATTTCTATGCCTAAATGCTTTAAATGGCATTGACCAGCATAAGCAAGTTACATGCATTAGTTAAAATACCTAAAGTTCTTGCTAAAGCAATTTTGAAAGTGGTTTTTGCAGGACTGGGTGGTGACAGGGACTGGTGGGTATTTCCGCAACTGAGTAAGTCAAGATCTTCTACCTTTCAATGCAAGTTAAATTTCTATACTGAAAATTAAGTGGCTTGATTGGAAGTGAAATAATTTTCACATTGCTAGAATTTTTTGATGGAGGAAAATGAGGTTTTTTTGATTGCTTGACTGAAGGATTGTTTGAGTCCTTTTTCTTTTGACGTATCTACAGCTAAGGAATATTCACAGTCTCTTTTAGCTTTGAAGAAAATTTTAGCATGTTCCTTGCCTAAAAGTCAGTGGTAATAATTGGCAACACAGTCAATACTTTATTTACATTCTGGATCATGATTGTAAAAAGACAAGCTGTTGGTATGGGGAGAACAATGAGTCCTCTTGGTTCTTTGCCAAGGGTGTAACCTGACTGGTGGTAACCACCTGACTGGTGGTTTGCTGTAGTTTGTGATGTGTCTGTGTTTCTAATGTAATAGATCTTATCTTTCGCTGATACCATGGGATGCTCTTAATTCAACTTCAGACCTTGAAAGAAGTGGAAAAAACTATCCTGTATGGATATGTCCACTAGTGCTTATGGTAAACTGCTTCTAGAAGAGGAAGTGGTCTAGTCAAAGGCAGCTTCACAGGCCAAAGAAAGAACTAGCCGTAAATGAATAAGGGATATGGTATCTCTGGCATGCTGATGGTACTTAGCTCTGTCTCCAACCTTATGTTAAATGTAATAGAGAAAGGTGACTGTTCTGCTGACGTAAACTTTCTTACCTTTCATTTTTATTTTTAATCTATCATTAACTCTGTGGGGTTTTTAATGCTCTCTGATTATTTGAGGTGACTCTTTTTTTTTTTCCCATGAAACATCAATATTGTCTCAGCTTGCCTGACACCGTTTTCACAATAGAGAAGTCTGAGTTTGTTTATTCATCTTCTATGACTCCTTATCACTCTAGAGATATTTTCTTTTTTTTCTTTTACAGAAACATTCCGTGCACCCACATTTCGAAATGGCCCTGATAAAAATGGCTTTTCTCTTGGATGCAGCAAAAATCTGAGGGAGGTTTTCGGAGATGAAAAGAAGTACTGGCTACTCCCAATATTTACCAGGTATTCAGTCTGAATGGGAATGAATTGGGGAATAAATGATTCAGTGACTTCCGCCTTGCTTCCCCTTCTCCTAAAAACCAAAGTACAACTGAAAAGCCAACTTTGTAAATCCTGCATGATGAATATTAGTGTAGGGAAAATGTACAGGAGAAAACTGAGCAAACTCTGCGCAAGGTTTTCATTCAGAGACAAGGGCCTCGTTGACAAGCACGCTGTAAATCAGAAGTTTGGAAAGCTTTGAGAACTGTGTTTAAAAAATTGTACACCTTTTGGTGGTAGTATTAGTGTTTGATTATAGAGCAGAAATCAGCAACTTGGAGATCCAGATGCATGAACTTCAGCTGTGTTGAAAGAACATCAATTTAAAAACAGCCCTTCTTACCCCTTAAAAAATGACAGCTTTCCTGTTGCTGTAGAATACAGTCTTTGGTATGGAAAGCCACCTGAGAAAGTGTCTGTAAATAAGCAGCAGTGCAAAAAAAAATTCTGATATGATGCAAAATACTGATTTTAAAACTTAGCTGAGCCAGTGTTAGGAAGTTGCAGGCAAGCGTCAGAGAAGCTTGATGAAACAAGACTGACCTGCTGCCCACTCCCAGCACTGCAGAAAATCACCAGAACAAAGTACGTGCCATGTTTCAACACTGCTTTTGTGGGGTTGTGTATCAGCTTAAAATGTTGGTGAACCCATCTGTGAAGCTGAGGGTCTGGTAGCAAACAACAGAGGTAATAACAAGATCTTAAGTTGCCTCAGCTGTTTGCTCGGCTACCATGACTTTTTGTGTGATTAAAAAAAGACAGAAGCTATATTGTAGATGGATCAGTCTGTTTTGCCACCACATCTTATCCTGATTAAACTTGCTTCAAAAGAAGGTATAGCTAATCTCAAAATGATGGGCAGAGGGGAAGGCATGGCCACCAGAATATTACTTATGCTACAGCTTCTGGGGTTATAAATACCAGATAGTCTGACTGTCTGTGCACGGTGGTTTGGGGGAAGTCTAGGGCTACGGTTTACAGCAACACAGTGATGTTTCTGGAATACATAGACTAGTGCTGTGCTCAGCAGTCCATACTGAGTGATAGGGTGGAAATAATTTGAACTCCAAGATTTAATTAACTGATCATCCAGCTTAGTGGTGGAACTGCCTTGCTCAAGTCTGGAGTTCAACACCGCACTCAGTAATTGATTCGAGCCTGTAGCATTTGCCTTTTGCATGTGTACTTGTTCAATTAAGTCAACTACAGAGAGTGATTTGAATCTTTGTTTCTGGTTTAGTTTGGGCGATGGCTGTAACTTTCCAACTCGTTTGGTGGTTATGGATCCAGAGCAACTTACTGTCTCAAGCCAAAATGAACCTGCCAAAAGGTAACTGTAGCATTTTAAGATACTGATTTTGTACTGTTCTGTATATCTGGAGAAAAAATTGTTTCTAAATTATTTTTTATACTTGTCATCTTCAGAATGAGTTTGTAAGTCTTCAGAGAAGGACAGAATGGATCAAGACTAAAAAGTGGTGTTTCATGATGCAGAAAGTGTGTTTCTTGGTTTTGACCTATAACAGGATATGGCTCTAAGGAAACAGTAATACAGAAAGTGAGAGAGCTTACTGGCTCTTAACAACAATCAAAAGTCCCAGGGAAGCCTGAGTAATGGTCCATGAAAAAAAAAAAAGATTTTTCTTGAATGAGAGAAAGGCAAGGTATTATTTGTATTTCGCCTCCATCAGCATGCTTAAACAACAGATGCCGAGACACAGTTTGCGAGAGAGGCAGATCACTGGCTATTGCTGCTTTTTAGCACTGGAGGGTTTTTGGCTTATCACGTTTTATCCCTCCAAATTTGCATGTTTCCTATCCTCAGTGTGTTTTCGGGAAGCCTGCTTTAGATTCAAAGATGCAGGAGTATGTGAAACTTCTGGAAGCGTTTACATTTGTCATTTTAGAAGTCCTCTATATAGTTTGGTGAATTTGTAGCTGAACGTTGTTATCATCAGCAGTCACCTGAATTATCAGGCATTACAGGCATTCAGAGGCAAGACCAAGAAGTTGCTTCCAGTGCAACATAATAACCTGGGGCATTTACACAAGAGCAGGACCCTTGTGCAAATGGTAGAGTATCCTTTTGCATTAGGAAGATGTTCAGCAGAAGGCCCTAGCATTTACTGATGGGATAAGATGCCATTACATTGTTTTTCCATATGGTACTGGTTAGGTTTTCTTTTTAACTGTGTGGCAATAGCATTGTTGTCAGTATGCCATTTCTTATCAGTCTGTGCTTTTTTCTTCCATTAGAACTGTGAGTGGCCTATGTCAGGTAAGGGTTTAGGCTGATGACTAGAACAAGCCTATAGGAGAATTATGGTTGGGGGCAGGCTGCCACTTTTAGTTGGCAGTGTAGAGTTTTTTGTTTGCTTTGCTCTTAAGTAACTTCACTGATCTAGAAATGTCTGAAATGAACAGCTACTGCTATTACAGAATTCTTTTTGGCTTTTCAGCTCTGGAGCCAACCAGTCCTTTCCTCCTCGACCACTCAGTGAATCACAAAATCGATTGCTAGCCAGTGACAGTCAGTGGGTGGAAAGTGGCCCTGAAGAGGAAAATGTTAAATCAGGTAACCTGCATCGTAACACTTCTGATGATTCTATGGTTTTGTTTGTGGTGGGTTTTTCCATATTTTTTTAAGGCATAAAAAGTCCTTAGGAATTGGTTAGAGTCAAGTAAAAGAAAATTTGTTCTGTAGAATCTAGGCAACATGTTTATAAGTTAAGGTTAACTTGTGTCTCATGCTCTGATCCGAACTGAGTTATTACACTTTAACAGATAATTCTCACTTTCTCGTTTACTGTTCTGAGATTTTGGATCTTTTTACATTTGATTAGGGGGAGGAAAATATTTTTCTAAAATAGGCACAACATGGTAAATGTGCTTTCTGGTTTGAAGTATTTGCTATTTGTTGTGCAAATCTGCGAAAACATGTAATTGAGATTCTCTCACATTTTAGGTGCAAAAAAGCATGTTACAGTTTCATTGGAAAGCTGATCTCAGCTTACTACTAACCAACCATCTCAATCAAAACAGGTAGGACCAAATGTAATTGATTGCCATTTCTGTATATGTATGAGTAAAGTAAAATAGACACCTTGAAGTCAAAAGTCGCTAGTTGTGACATGCAGAGGAGTCTTCTGATGTTGGATGAGTAATAGCAAAGTCTAAATAAAACTCCGAGTGGCTGTCCAGAAGGCAAAGAATGGGAGTAATGCTGTAGTGCAGGAAACATGAGCTGGCTAGATTTGAGATGAGTCAGACTAATTCTGTAATGTAGATTGAAGTGGGTAGCACTGGATTTGTTACTTGACCAGGGAAAAGAATCTAATGTAAATAGGCAATATCAAGATGAAGTCATGTCTTGAGGAAGCAATGTTTTTAAGGAACAGCTCCTTAACTGTTGTGGTCTTCATTGTATATCGGTGGGCCATGCTCTGCTGTTACACTTTACGAAGCTGTGTGAGCATGAGGAAGGAAGGTCAACAAGTAAATATAGGTGTCTGCATACAAACTACTTCGTCACACTTGGAATTGACAGTGATTTTTTATGTAAGAGGTCAGCACACACTTTGCATCTAGGAAATACAGTGAGTAGTGCTGCATGTATGAAAACTTCCCTCCATGTATTTTCAGGGACTAAATTAGACTTCTCTTATGTTGACTTCATACTCTGCTGAGCTTATAAGCTCCCATTAAATTTTTCTCTCTGGAAGAGAAGCAAATCTTACTTGGACAACTAGCAACTGTAGATGCTGAGGACTGAGTCATTTACCTCCTCTGCTTTTTTCTTCTCTTTTTTTTCTTCCCAAAAAATGGGAGACAGAACTTGAAGGAATTCCCATTTTCTTTGCAAAGACAACAAAATATTTGAGTTTTTTGAGCTCAGTAATTTTAGGATCACTTAATTTTTATTTTTTAAATAAGCTTTCTGATCTAAAATAATTGTTTTGCTGGAGTTTTGGGGTGATAGTGGTGGTTTGTTTTCAAGGAAGAAAATCCGTCTAAAAGGTCTTTGTGGGGGAAGATGTGATGCATGGACTGATGTTGGTCAGACTGCTCAGTGTAAACTTGTACAAAACCAAAATTAGACAAGTTAGTGGTACTTCTGAAAAACCTACTCAAGGATGAGAACCCACCAATGACGAGTTTTCTGTTTGCAACTTTTAACACTTTATATAAATGTGCAAATGAGTGTCCCAAGCAAGTGGCTCCTTTCAGCCTCTAGCTATATAAAACTAATCCGATCTAAACAGGTTACTGAGGCTTTTCTGTCCTTCATAGAAAGGAATAGGTGTCTTCTGAGAGCAGTTCATCCCAACAGCCTTTGAATAGGGTATTATAGAAAGGTCTTAATCTTTCTTTCCACTGACCTAGAGAGAGAACATAAGTGACTGGCTTAGGCTAGACAACTAAATGGTAATAGTTTGGGATGAATTTCCTTTCTATCCTCTGTCTCTTCCTAAAGTCAGGCCAAATTTAATAAAGGAAGATTGTGTACTTTGTGTTGCACTTTCCCAAAATGCTGTAGTTAAAAGTTGTCTAAATAAATAGTGCACAGTTGCACCCAACACAAAAGCATTTTGGTATGTGTTACTTCAATTAATGGTTAACTCAGTAGCACAATGTTTCAGCCGTTCTGAATTCAGTTGGATTTGATCACAGTTTTTGTAGGCCAAGGTGGTTAATTCCAGTCCCCCTGCAATTGTAAGGAACTGTGCAATAGCTGTGAGATCCAACATCTGTTCTATGCACTTTTGTATACCCTGTAACAGACCGATAGTTGTATTTTTCAGTTGTATGCCTACAACACACAGCAGAAGCAATCACAGTTGTGGCTGGTGAGTAAAATTCCCAGATTATTCTAGAGAAAAGAACATGATTTGCAAAAGAAGGCCAATTCCCCAGCCAGCAGTCTGCCAGCCTCACCTAGGCAAATATAACTTCTGTCCCTGTATCTATCAATTTAATTCAAAATGAGTGAGCAATTCTTGCCAATCTGGGATCCAAGAGAGTTTAGCCACAGGTCAGTGGTGATGGATTGACGTTCTTAGTGCAGATAGTCTTCCAAAACGTAAGAGGTTTAAAAGAGAAACAAAGCAAAAAAACCCCACACCTCTGAGAAGGCTAATTATGAGTTGAAGTTACCTTAACTACTGTCCTGAATCAGGAGTCTGTAAATTACATGTTACCTAGCTGCATTCTTGTAACGCATTATGATCTGTTTTTTTCAAAGGTAATGCTGTAATTCCACTAATTACCTTTTTCATTTCACTAGGTTTCTGCAACACATTTTGTGCTTGAGTATTACTTAATTCTGTTTGGAAGAAGTTGATCAGTAAAAAAATGGAACATGAACACTTTAGGAAGAGGCAAGAAATTCAAGTTCCACACAGTACAATGGATTCTTGTAAGCACTATTGCAGAGCAGGGAAGTTAAGACAGATGCCTTAAGATTCTTAATGTGCATTTATGCAACACAGAATTATATACTTCTACCAAAGGGCCAAATCCTGAAGTGCCCTGCTTGGATGCACAAGGTCCGGAGTGGGAACTATGCATTTCTGTTATGCTGCAGTGGTGGGGGTAGACAGCATAGACTCCTACCTCCCCATGGGCTACCTTCACACCTTAGGCACTGCAGAAATCACTTCCATAGCAGGTCTCCAGGGTACAGAAAGAAAGAAAAAAGTAAAAAGAGGGAGAGGTAAAAAAAAGAAAGATAGAGCATGGCTGGTGAGTCTGAAGTATGACTGTAAATAGTTCAAACACCAGGTTATGGGGACAGGACTGGATAATGGGTTTTCCCCTCTTCGTATTAACCAGCCTACCCCATGATCATAGCCCTCCAAGTCTTTTGGGACTGAGGATTCCTTCTACTAGCTGTGCTTTGGAGCAAGGCAATGCCAACAACATAAAAGCGTTTTACTTGGATGTTGCTCTTTTCCTATAGGATCGAGCTCCCTCATCATTTTAATTTTATTTATTTAACCATATTAAGAAGAGAGCTCAAAGAAGCAAACTCGGTTTGTAGTTGAAAAAACATGGATTCTTACTTTCCAACAGTTGTCTGTCAGCACACAAAGAAAAGCCAATCCAAAAAGAAATGAACAATTGTTACATTTTCTGTTAATGTCTGCAGTGTTCTGCATGAGGCAGTAACAAAATGGTAAAGTACCCCTGAGAAAAATCTTGTTGCAGCTGTGTGCTGTTAGAAAATGGAACTGGAAGAGTACTGCTTTTTCTATGGGACTCTTGATGGTTTATAAATACTGTTTTATACTTTTGTTTTATCTTTTTAATAAAGGCACAAGTTTTTATTGGTTCTAAAGTACCATTTAAACAGGTATCAAGTACTTCTGAGAAGGTTAGTGTTAGGTCATGCATCTGTGTTAACACGCTGAAAATTTGTATGCTTTAGTCTGCCACTTTCAAGTCCAGTTCATTGATGCTGAAATTGTTAAAGATTGAGTGCTTTGTGCAGTGATGTGCCTGTTCACAAAAGGCAAATGTGCTTCCTGTATGAGGAATATAGTCCATCTTAAGCTCAAGACCTATGGCAAACAACATGGGGGTTTTTTCCCCCCTCTCTCCTCTACAGAGAAGACTGCTAACTCATCTTTGGGGGTGGCATTGGAATTTTGCACCTGGAAAAAGTGACAAATGCCTGTAACTTTTCTGATGTTCAGCTGATGCTGATTACAAACAAACGTGAGCCCTTTTGTTACAGACTGAATGGATGAAAAGAACCTGATTAGTTTCTCTCCTAGACTGATTGCTACTGAAGTCACATATGTTTATGATGGCGATACTAAGGTATCAAGTACACTGTAAGGTCTAAAACAAGTGTATATTTTGTCTTTGGAAAGAATAAATTTTTCTTAATCTTCTAGAACAAAACCACTTTGAGAACCTATGAACATGATGTAGTCACTGTTGGATGTTCTTGAGACAGAAGTAGTGGTCCAAACCTGCATGTTTTATAAAAGCTGCAGAATGTTTCTTCAAACTTTGTACAAGAAATTTTCCATTTGCTAATTTCAAGTCTTAGAAAAACATTTGCTACACATTAATCTGAAAGGTTTAGCTTTTTCTTCACATACGTCAAGTGAGAAGTGCTCACCTGAATATAAGCTCTCAGCAGTACTGGACCAGCAAAATTTCTTGGGGAGGGCGACAGAGACAGAAGACTGCAAGTTCAAAGGGCTCATTCTGAATACGAAAATGTGCAGCCCCAACCACTGGTGGAACTGCAATGGAGGGCCCGGGATATCATCTGGTTTTTACTGCATCAGCGTATTGCAGCTGAGATAACTCATGCACAGTCAGTGTCTAGCAGAAGTATAAGCAAAATTACGGTTCTAATATGGTAAATATCACTGATTCAACAGTGTGGCCTCTGCTCCCCCGACTCCCTAAAGTGCTCGATATACCCCCTTATGAATGTTTATATACTGCAGGCTAACATCAGTATAACCTGTTTGATTTCTTAAGTCGGGATAGTTAATCTGTAGGAAAAACTGCAAGCAGAGAGCCTGGGCTTAACCCCATGTGTGTTCTCTAGCAAGTGCTGGTCTTCTGAAACCAGTTCTTCGTACATCTGTGGACATTTTTGGGGCTTTTCATGAAGAGCTGATGTTTCTGACATCTTTATGCAGATTGCAGGTACATTTTGTCCCAGATTTTTCTTGTGTTTCAGGTGAGAAAAGGAGGAGAGCAGTGTGTTTAGGATACTCTTGAGGCCAGAGTTACTGTTGGTGTAAAAGCAAGCATTACTGAAAAGTCACTTTGACAAGTATGTAAAGTAAAATGATTCAAACATGATTCTTCCACATTCACCACCCCAGACCTCCTCCCCTCCTTTTTTCCCCCTCCACAGAATTGGTTACTGAGAGAAACCCCAGACTGATCCAAAGGAATGAAATTCTCTAAGGGAATTGTATTGATGAACTCTTAAGGGCACACCAGTGAGCGGGATCAGGGGTAAGGTTTTCCTGGCAGGCCCTGGCTGCAGAGGAGGTATCCAGTCTAAGGCAGCAGGATTGTGTCTTCCTGTTCTGTCTTTCCAAGTTCTGTCCTGACAGCTCCCTAGCCATGAGGAAGGGTACTCTGTGCTGTATCAAAGAGCAGGATAGGCATGATGAGGGAGCAAGACAGGAATTAAAGTTGGTGAGGGCAAACAGCTGTTGGCGGTTGAGTTGCAAGGAGACTTGGGTATCAGTGCCAGCAGAGGCAGGGGCTTGCTCCAGGAAATATGTCCTTTTGGCCCATTTACTGAAGAGCTGAAAATTGCCAGTGAATGCAGTGAGAAGAGCAGCCCTCGCTCTTCAGGAGGCCAGGAGAGAGATTGAGCAAGAGAAAACAACTCTTTAGGGTGCTGAGACATGTTATGGCTTTCTGCTGGCTTTCTGCTTTAACCTACTCTGTATCAGAAAGTCTTGAAAATACCTAGATTTTCACTAAAAATAACAGCCCTTAAGCTTTTAGATCCATCAAAATAATTAGCATTGCAAGCCATAAATAGCACTGTAGTTACTGTAGGATAGTTGACATTGGCTGCAATTAGAAACTAAGCTTTAGTATTTCTTACTGCCTTTTTCTTTTAAAAAAATCACATACACACGTGAGTCATGCATACAAAATTACATTAAACTCCCAGTGTGAGGATGGAAGCCTGATGTAGGGCAATATTTCAGTGTGATTTGTTCTTGAGATTTCTGAAACGTCTTAAGATGATAAACCTGTCCCTGTGAAGATGAGGCAGGGAGATCCATAAATAGAAAATACTTAAAACTACACAGCTAATACTGGGGGGTGGGGGGGATGTATCTTACAATGATTTATTTACAGACTGTACAACATACATATAATTGCTGCCCCTACCCAAGGCATATTATGGGAAGAGGGCGGGAAGACGTGTAGGTTTCTGTCAGAACTCGCTTGCTACAGCATTATCCTGAGATTCCATTGTCACAAGTGGGATGTGACACCTTTGATCAAAAACTTTAAATATTCAGAGGTTTATTTTAGAGGGAGTTGGGGCACTTTCATTTTTAGTGATTTGAGTAGAAATTATGGTTAACATTTTTGTTAAAGCTGCCCCTTGAGTGCAGAATTCACAGGTACAAGCTACTTTTGCTATGCTGTTCTTAGAAACTGGTCCCATTCTCCAGCGTGCTAAATGCCTACAGTTTCAGGTACTGTTTCTTCCCTCGTTTGATCTTGTGTGGCTCTTCTGTATTGTAAGTAATCTTTGGGAGTTTGGAGGTTTAGGTGAAATCCAATACCATTCGCTACCCACTCGAAGAACTTCCTGATCTATCTGAAGTATGGTCTGGTTGTAGCCCACTAGAGCCCCAAGAGGAGGGAAAAAAAGCAGCGTTAGCAGCAGCATTAGTGTCTGGCAGATTGACCAAGAGATGCATTGACTCTGACATACATTAACCAGATCAGCCTAGATCTGGAGCACTGACTGACCATATTTATTAAAAACTGAAAAAAAAACCACCAAAAACCAACTTGGAGCTTCATTGTATATGTTCTCTGAGGACACAGTCTGAAATTGTACATAATTCGGGGATTCAGGTATACATTTACAGAGGCTCCAAACAGTGGCTACTTTAAGCACAGATCAAGAACACATCTTTCACAGTACCTACAAAATAGCTAGGTATGCAACATCAAAGGCTCTTCTATCCCTAAATGGCACCAAAGAGAGTGGCTGCATATAAAGTGATTTAATACTGAACACGTTTACTACACTCATTTCTTATCAATTTATTTTGTATATATAGACAGCTTTTTATATGCATTTTTCTTAATTACGTAACTGTCATGAAATGTAATGAAGCTGCAAGTTGTAGTTAGTTTTAATGCTGATTAAAACTGGTGTTTGGCTGTTTGTTTTCTGCAGCAATTACTTGAATCTTGTTTCCATTAGGCAGCGAAGTCTGGTAGTACTTACAGGATTGCTTTGGTTTTGGGGGGTTTCCCCATCTTTCTTCCCATCCCCTGCCCAAGACACAGAGAGCACGTGCTTAGCCATCAAGCAGATGTGTTGAGGATGAAGTACTGGAATCACCTTTACTGGCACCAGAGCATTAATGGCAGTGACAGGCAGATTCCCTTCCGTTTACATTGCCTGACAACTGACATGCTTAGCGTGTTCCTCTCTAGTTTGTCCTGTCCCTTAACCTGTTGCAATCAATCATCAGCTTTATTGCAAGAAATCTAAATCTCCCTGAACAGCAGTTTACAGTCATAAAAGCATCAGGGAAAGAGGCAACATTCTGACTGTTGAGTCCGCCCCCTCTCCCTGTCCCTTTTTAACTTAGACAAATTAAACATCTCTGGGTTGTGTGTGCAATTATTTTTGTATTTGCCAGCAAGGGTCATCAACGTTGGCGCTAATCACAGTGTCCCCGCTGTTCTACTTTCACTTAGTTATTTTTAATTGTGCTGCCTAAACTTGTAATGAGCTGTACTGAAGTTTGAGGTGAAAAGTAACAGATACATGTAATAATGACACATTTATTGTATTTTTTGTATGTTACAGATAGGCCTAGTCCTATGCACAGAGAAAACACGTTACCATTTATAGTTTAATACTTGAAGTAACTTTTTAAAATGGGCTTTGATAAATGAATTAAATACAAAGTTACATTGCTTTGCCTGGAAGTTCCTTCATGTTTTAATTGCATTGTGCAATTTCCCCATGTGTGTACTTTTCCGTAAATGTTACCTTCAGTAAGTCAGTCATTTATAACCACTGAAAGTGCATTCAAGATTTTGTACATCAGTGTTCAGACCTGTTCATGCTTCTCCGAATTATAATTCATGTTTCAATAAAAAAGTTGTACCACTTCAGGCCTCCTTTCCAAAGTAATAAAATTTGAATGGATTTGACACTTGAATTCATCAGTGAATGCAACATCAACTTAATAAAAGTAAGTGAAAGAGATGAAAATTGCTTAGCTGTAGCACATGTGTATCAGATCAGCGAGCAAAACCGCCTACCTGGGAAACATTTTAACTGTTCTGCAGTTTTTACACTCTGGCCGCAACAAACCTAAGATTATACTCATTCTTGATAAATCTTCCATGTCACTTGGTCTTCAGAGGAGAAATAAAAGAACTGACTTGTGGCTGACTATGTCCCTTCAGGACACTAAACATGACTTACAGAAATCAGACTGCCACTCAGCTGCGTTCCTTTTAGATTGGAAATAATCTCTGTAAGAGAAGGCAGTAACATGCAAGCTGACGCAGCCAAGACAATGACACTGGCATTTAAACTCAAGAGTTCAAAAAACCTGGAACATTTTACAATCTTCCATGAGTTCCAGCCTCATACACCTGACTTTGTGATTCTACTTCATCTTGGTCCTTGCACGCCTGATCGTCAGTTGTGTCGCAAGTATTGATGTACCCAGAGGTATACCCCTAGAAGGGAGGGTGACGGGAAGAGCCATCTGGTCAGTACCTGCAGATAATCCCTTTCAACAGAGCAGGTGCCTTTTCCTAGTTTTCAAAACGAAATTAGTGAAGCTGTAAGTCTAGTTCAAATCACCATCATTGCACTTGGCGACGCACGCTGTTTTATGCAAAGCCCGTGAAGAACAGAAGGCACGCAAGTGGTAGAGAGCTACAGAAAGAACTGTCTCTTTAGAAAGCGAAAATAATAACAAAACACACTGTTCTGTAGGATTACTTTTAATGTAAGATTTTGTACGTGCCATAGCAAAGTCTCATTTGTCATCTACCCTTACGATACCAAATTACAAAACCACCATAACAGGTAGAACAGCAGATCCCACGGTAGTGCACAACACGTGCCAAATATAAATACACCGTATTATTCAAGATGTCCACTTTTTCGACACATTTAAGTGGTTTAAATGATCACTGATATATCTATGCTCAGGGAACTTGGCTTTCATCAGGCTTTTGAAAGCTTCCCATCTTGCACGTCTCCCTTCTGTGTTATGTTTGTACTCCTGTTCCCGTGTCAGGTAAGGTCGACTCAGCCAATATTCATTCTCTGCCTCAATTTCCAATCTTCGGATCATTGCTTGCTTCATTGAAAGGGTAACCACTCTTGGTCGCCTGTATTTTCCAATCCATTGTTTTCCAGGAATTCTCTTTCGGAGTAATACTGTTGTTAAAAACATTATGCTTCAAAATAAAAAGAATAATATAAAATACTCATTACCTCAGGGAAAAAATTAAAAGTTTAACAAAAATGAAAAATCCGCACACACTTAACTCCACTGCCTTTTAGCTCACTGTTCTGAAGTTCAGAACCTGATATTCACAACCCGCCATTACACACAGCAGGCAGTACAATGACATACTGGAAACGTAAGACCAGAAAAGGGGAACAGAAATCTTTATTTAGCTAAAGAATTTACTCAGTTATCCTTACACTGAGATTAAAGCGTGTCCTCCATAAATTATTTATGAAAAACCCAGATACTATTAAACAAAGGGTTCACTTCATTCATTCCTTCTTCAAACAGCTAACTGCACTGTCGAAACAAGAGCATTTCCAGGTTCATCTGCTAGATCCAGATCTGCCCTTCCCTCAGTATTCAGTTTTGAACTACAGCCTTTCCATAAATTTACTAGAATACAATTACCTAGTCTTGGTTTTGAATTAGGGGAAATCACGTTTGTAGAGAAAAAACAACATCCTGTATTAGACCAACCAGCCTTTAAGTAGACAGCACAAATGCAGTGTCCAACACAACACACAGGTTGAGGCAAGAGAGGCCAAGCTACATTTAGATTTGACACACATGCTCTTCATTAACCCGTTTATTACTCCTAAACATGCCTAACTCCTAGATCTCTCACTACACAGTATCTTCATCAACTAGTAAGTCAGCCAGGCACTTGCACCCGGCATAACCCAGCACTGCTACTGAGAAAAGCCACCCCATCCCCACGGTGCAACTGCATGCTGGCGTTCAACTCTGATCCAGCTTAGAAGCAAAGTTGTGGAGCTTCGCGGGGTGACGGCTGCCTCAGCCTCCGGTTCCCCTCCCGGCAGGGGAAGGCCGGGCACAGCCGCCCGCCTCCGCGGCAGCGCTGGCCGCTCGCCCTCAGGCCTGCGCCCGCTGCGCCCCCGGCAAGGATGGAGGCCGTCAGGCGACGGGGCGCAGCTGCCCAGCGGGGCTCCCTAGCGCCACAGGAGCCACCTGGGCCGCCCGGCAGTCGCCAGCTCCAGGCGGGTTTCGGCCCGCGCGGCGGAGCACTGCTGCCCGGGGAGAAGGAGCCCAGCCCGCTCCCCGCCACGGTTATCCCCCGATTCAGGGCCGGGCCGAGCAAGACCGGGCCCAACCCGCCAAGGTTCACTCCGCGCTCGGGGCGAGGCAGCGCTCCCAGCCCTGTAGTTAACGCGCCCCTCACTCACCGACTGCGGTGACGGCTCCGTCCCCCGCGGCGGGAAACAAGATGGCGGCTGCCGCGCCGGCGGGCGGCACGTCTCGCGAGAGCTCGCGGCTGGTGGGCGGGGCGCGGCAGCACCAATGGGGCGCGCGCTGCCCGCAGTTCGAAGCCGGCGGCGGGCTGTAACCGCTCCACTCAGGCAGCGCGCGGCCCGGCCCGGCGCCTGGGCAGCTGTTAACGGCTGTTCGCGTGGTCTGGGGTTAGTCGGGGCCGGGGGGGTGGGGGCTTGGGCCGCGCTGGCTCTCCCCTTCCCCGCGGGCGATGGACTTGTCGAGGGACTTCTTCGGTCGCCTGCGCGCCCTGGCCCTCACACTGGAGAAGGAGGCGAGGCAGCTCGAGCGGGCCCTGCGCAGAGAGGAGGACACGGGTAAGCGCAGGCCTCGCCTCGTCTCGTCTCCTTCCCGGGTCGGCCGAGCCTCCAGCCCCCTTCCCGGGTCCCTTCCCTCTCCTACGGCGGCCGCTCTGCTCCGGGGCTCCTGCTGGCGTGGCCGTCCCACCGCCAGGCAGCGAAACCCCGCGTCCAGGCGGTGATCTGGGGAGGTTCTCCTGGTGACTCGTGCGGGTGGGTGCCACAGCCGGGCGCTGGGGCTGAGGGCTCTGCTGGGATAGCCCGCGGCGCGGTTCCTCCGGTGCCCTTGATTTGGGTTCCCGCCTGCCCTGTGCCGCTGTGTTCCTCTGGACGTTTGTGCGCTGGTGACACCGGGGCTGGGCCTGGGAGTAGCTCGGCAGGGTGTGATTTGGGCTCACCCTGTTATCGTTGTCTCTCTGAGCTGCTTTGTGGGTGTGTGGGTGAGCTTTTACCACCGGGAAGAACGGAATGAAGTGGGAATCACATTCTTGTTTTTACTCCTTTGGGTGGATTGAGACAGGAAAATGTGCTTGTTTCTCTGCACAGGTAACTCGAGCTTCTGGTTGGATTTCTCTTTGCTAGGTCCTGTCACATAGCAGGCATCCTCTTTTACACTGTTGCAGTAAGTGTAGAGACTGGAGCATCTCTCTAATGAGGAAAGGCTGAGA
>VZSC01004116.1:0-14448 GCA_013398225.1 Steatornis caripensis
CAGTTTTTTACTGCAGTTATGCAAGCGGAGAAAGCGGGGTGGGGTGAGAGCAGAGTCCTGGCTGCCAGGCACAGCATGGGTCCCGCTGCCCTGCACGCCCTCCCCGGCTCCTGCATCCCATGCATCACGATGCTGTGCCACGCTGGAGGTGCGTGGGTGAGAAGACGGAGAAGGAAATGTCCCGCTTCTCTGGTCAGAGAGGACAGCTGTGTGTGACTGGAGAGGACTGGATCCCAAGCTGAAACTCTGGGATGCATCCCGGACTCAGTGGGGTGGACACCCAGAGATGTCTGAGCTCCCCAGCTGCTTTCCTGGGATGCCAACTAGAAGCCAGTGACAGCCACCACGCCAGGACTGCACGATGTCCCTGTTCCCCTGCGAGAGCCCCATGCTGAGAACGGCGAAGGACGGGGACGGCGGAGGGGCACAACACCCCTCCAGTGCCTGAGGTCTCCTTCAGCCTCCATTTGTGAGCCCCACTCAGAGCAGCTTTCTCCTGCTACCATCACACCTGGTTGTGTCTGGAGGGTCTCAGGGCCATGAGGGCACTAATAGGCCTTAATAGCCCTGATCACCCTCACCTCGGCCTCATCCACACCTCTGCCCATGGCCCAGGAGCACCATTTAAGTTCAGCCCTGGGCGTTCAGAGCTTCACTAAGTAGTGTTGTAGGTGTGCTTGTGTCCTGCTCTCTCTCTCCTAGGTGGATCTTGGACCTGTGTTGTAGATAGCTTGTCTCCAGGATGGACCTTGGCACTGTGCTGTAGGTATCTTGTCTCTGGGGTGGACCCCTTGGGTGTATGTTGTAGCCATGTCTCCTTTTGCCGTTGATGGGCTCCTTGGACGGGCCCCAGACCTGGTAAGAGATAAAGCCAGGCTCTCCTCAGCGATGCAAAGCAAAGGAAAAGAAGGAATAGAGACACACTCTGACAAAACCCAGCTCTGTTGGACATCAAGATGACAGTTCCCATCCTGAGTGATGCAGGAGGACAGGGACCGCATGGCACGGCAGCGGGTGGAATGGGCAGTGGAGAGAGAGCCAGGAAAACCTGGCCTGGTTTTAGAGGGAGAGAAGGTGGCTGTGGATGAAAGCTGCCTGAGCACATGGCTGGTCTTGGCTCAGGAAGGAACGAACACGTTAACTGGCCATGAGTAATCTGACGGGGGAAAGGAAGTCCATAACCCTCTCGTGTCCTGGAGCTTTTCCTTGGGGAAAACCGCTCAGGTGAGAGGAGGTGGCCCTTGCAGAGGTTGCCAAGCGGTAGGTGGTGTGGGGCTCAGGATCTCCCCAGTCCTACGTTCCCGTGAGCATGGGCCTGTACTGGACGTGATCAAAGGGCACGCTGACCCCATCCCCAGCCATGGCCTTGAAGTATCCAGAGGTGGCCTCCCTGGTGATGAGGACCTCCCCTGACATGCTGGCCATGCTCCTCCCCACGCAGCCCAGCCTGTGCCTGCCTCGCTTGCAAGAGGAGGGCAGCGCTGGCCCATGTTCAAGGGCTGCAACTCAGCGTTTCTATTTAGAGAGTGGCTACATGGGTGTCTCTGCCTGTCCCTGTCTGGAGGGTGGCACAGTGTCCCAGCTGTGGAGGGGACATCATCCCTTCCGACACCCTGTCCGCCTCAGACTTGAGGAGCTCCATGGGCAGAGGTCTCTGCAGTATCACCCCTTAACCGTTTCCCTTCAGGTATCAGCTCCTGGTGTGGTTTGTGCAGGAGGAGCCCGGCTCTCCCACCAGCACCCCAGCATCATTCCTCCTGCCTGCATCCTGCCCGTGTTTCCATGCCCACGGCTGCACTCAACTTTCCTGGGGGTGCTGGGTCTTCACTTGGGAACGTGTCCGAAGTCCTGCTTCTGGAGGGTGCCTCAGCCTGAAGCCCCCTGCTAGGTTTCTCGAAAGCCCTGGTCAGCACAACGATCGCCAGCTCCACGTGTTGTTCTGGGGACGGTCCTGAGGTACCACCCCAATCTCCAGAGCTGTGTGTTGTCTGCCTGACGTCCACCTGGAGCTGGCAGATGTGCTACGGTGGACATGGAGGGGAGGGATGGGCCAAGCCCCTTGGGTGCTCTTTGCCTGCGATTTTCTGGCTTTATGGGCTGCATCTGCAGAGCTGGCATCTCCTCACAGGGCTGGAAGCAGCTGCTCGCGGACGGCTGGGCCAGGATGGCCCTGTGCTTCGGGTGGGCTGCTGGTCACGCAGGCGCTGACAGTCTGCAGAGTCTCGGAGGGCTGCGGTACGGCTGCTCCCTCGCTCCCGGGACAGGCTACGCTCGGGCGCGGAGAGCAGGTGGTCTTGCAGCAGGAACTGAAACCCCACGAGCTGTGAGATCTGGCGAGCCTCCGCGCCTGGCTGAATCAGGGTCTCGGAACAGCCCCCCCCACCCTGCCCCACACACGCGTCCTCCCTCCACCTGGAGCGCAGCCAGGGGTGGGGTGGGATCTGCCTCCTGCGATGTGATGCTCTGATGCTCTTCTGCCTTCCACCGTCCTGCACTTGTCACGGTGCCTCCCTGCCTCGGCCCCCTCCAGCCAGCTCTGCTCACCCGTGTGGGCTCTCCAGGGTGGGAAGCACCCGCACAGCACCTGTGTTCTTGCGGGGGGTGTTGATCTGCCTCTGCTCCTTGTCCGGAGGAGAGAACAGGCTGTGTCAGGGCAGGACTTTGTGCACAGCCTTGGGACCATCTCAGACCCAGCAGGCTTCACCCCGACTCCTGCAGTGGGCAACGCTCCCAGGTCGGTGCCCGGGGCTCGCCATCAGCCCGGGAGGTTTTGGGGGCTTCAGGCTTCCTAAGGGGTTGAAGGATGCAGACGGGGATGTTGGCGGTGAAAAGATCTGTCACGGTGGGGTAATGTTAATGCATCAGATGAAGTGAAGGGCAGTGGGCCGATGACCGCGGGACAATGCCTGTGGGTCTGGGGCTCTGCGGGGGCCAGCAGAAGGGGTGAGACTCTAACCGATGGGTCTCGTGTCCACAGTCCTGTACTGGGGAGGCAAGCAGAGCTTGGAGGATGCTTGAGAAAGGGCCAGAGCCTTTGGCAGCCCTTCTGCAGCCTGAACAATGGCTGACATCATGTTTTATTTTAGAGGGAGAAGGAAAGAAAAAAAAATTGAGACCAGAAAGACTATGGCCCTGTAGCCCTGGGAGAGACAGTTTATTTCTCCTGCCTGCTGGTTCCTCTCGCGCTGCCTCGGCCCTGGCTGTGGCACAGCGCATTCCTTTGCCGTGATCTCCTCCCTCCCATGCAACAGCACATTCCTCTTGCGCCGGCTGTTCCCTTCTGCCGCGACCACGTCGTAGCCCTGCTCTGGCCACCCTGGCATGGCTGGGGTGGAGGGGACGGCGACCGCTTCTTGGTGCCTGGGCCCAGCTGGAAGCTCTCTGCTTTCCGCCATCGTGGAGCTCAGGTTCAGCCATGGTGCATGTGGCCACGCACAGTCCCACTCGTGGTCCAGCTCCCTCCACCCCATGCACAGATGCCTCTCCATCCCTGAAAGTGTCCTGGAGATACGGGTTGACCTTCACCACCTGTGTGGTCCCCTCTGCTATTGTGGCCTGTGGTGCCGGCACGTTGGATCGCAGCGGGTCCCAGAGGCGTGGGTCAACCTTCCGGACAGGGATTCCCACGCACCCCAGCCCCATGGGACCAGGGCAACGTGGGATGCCAAGCATGGCTCGCTGTCTTCCCACACTGGGTGGAGAGAGACCAGCCTGGGCTTGGGATCATCTGTTTGGATCCCGAACAGGCAAGAGCGCAGGAAGGTGCCTGCCAAGTCTTGTGAGCAGCAGGGAGATGAGCTAACGCCTCACAGGGCTGGGTTCACAGGGCTGTCAGCTGCTCCCAGCGCACGGCTGGCCACCTCAGAGCGTCTGGTCAGACGCGGGTGCTGCAGCCGATCGCCCCGGGGTTGTGATCGAGGGGGTCGAGAAGGCCAGGCTGTGGGTGCTGGCGCACCCGTGCCAGAGCAGCGTGCCCTGTGCGTGCAGCACGCCCGGCCCTCGCACTCCTGCTGGCCTCGCTGGGCTTTGTTCGCAACACACTGCCGTGTCCCCGTCCCCTCCTGACACGCTGCTGTGAGCCCAGACGCAGGCCTGGCTGCTCGTCCGTAGAATTTTTCCAGTGCAATCAGACAAAACCGAGATGTTATATTCGCCGATGACACGGCCCCGTGCTCGCCTCAAAGCCCCTTCCCGGGCCTGTGCCCTATACCCAGCCACAGAGGTGGCCGGCAATGTCCCCATGCAGCCCACCGGGATGTCCGAGAGGTGGGAAAGGCCCTTGCTCCTGTTTTTCCCACCTGTACCAGCCCTGCCTTGCTCCTGCTCCTGCTGGGGGATGCGTAGGAGAGCTGGGGATGCTGGTGCAGGTTTGTGGGGGGCATGGCAGGGCTGCGGGGTCAGGGCCAGACCACGAGGGGCTGAATGGGGCCCCGTGTACCCCATCTCCTGCCAGGCTGGGCTAAACTAGGGTTAACCAGTGGGGCGGCTGGGAGCTGCTGCTTGCCAAGAATGTTTCCAGGCCGGGGAAGGGCTGGACATGAATCACCCGCTGCCTCCGCCAGACGCTGCGTGCAGGCTGGGCTCCGCGCTGTGCTGTGCCGTGGCAGGTCCTGCAGCCAGCCGGGGACCCCTGCGCAGACGAGGGGGGACCCTCCCTCCAGCCCCACCAGTGCCACCCTCCCAGGCAGCTCCAGATCAGTTTCGTGGCTCCTGGGGAGTCCCAGCCGGATCCAGGACCCAGCACCGACGTCTCTGCTTCGGGCACTGCTCGCCGGGGAAGCCCTGCGTTGCAGCCCCGTGTCAGCCAGCTGCGGGACGTGGTCCTCCCGCGCTGGCCCGGCTCTTTGCCTCTGCCACTTGCATTTATACGCCTGGCCCTGCGTTTTCTGGGAGTTGTAATTCAGTCTCTGGAGATCTCCCACTTTTGCTGGTTGGTCCTGTGGCCTTGCTCAGCCCAGCGCCGACTCTCTTGCCGCTCGTCTTGCTGCCTGCCCCAGCCCCAGCATCCATCAGCATGGGGGCTGCTCTCCCTTCGCCTCTGACTGACACCAGCCCTGTGGCCCCAGGGAATCCCAGCAGCTCGGGATGTGGGGACCTGTGGTCTCCAGGAGAGCCAGTGCTGGGGAAAGGATTTGCGCCCTGGGGTGCTCCTGCCCATGCCCGGCCCTCCTGTGCTGGCTGCCCACAAGGTGGGTGGCTGGTCCCACTACAGGCTTCCAAGATGCCCATACCCCTTAGTGCATCCCATATCCAAAACAGCGCTGTGGCTTCGGGAAGGCAGGCGGTCCCACGCCTGCTGAAGGCAAATTGACGGTGTTGAGGCAGCCAGGCTCTCCCCACAAACCTCTGTCCTGGGCCCTGCGCAGCAGCCGGTGCTGCAGGCAGAACTTCTCCCCGTGCCCCCTTGCCTTCCCCGAGGCTGCCGGAGGAGCAGGCAGAGCTCGCTTCGCAGCAGGGACGCGGCGCCCTGCGCTCTGGCAGGCGGGGACGTTGGTTGGCGTTAGCCGACGGCCCTGGAGCAGCTGGCTGCAGGCTCCAGCTGGTGGCACGGGCTTCAGCCGGGCCACGTAAGCTCCGTCCATTATTTCTATTTCAAAGTATGTGTACCAACAGGGACGTGGAGAAATGCCACCACCTGGTGCACGCCACGTTTCGGCAGCGTGGCTCTGGGGAGCAGGTTGGACCCGGTGGCTCGCAGAGGTCTCGCTTAGTGACAGACCCTCTCGCTGCATGCTCCCCACGCGTGACAGGCGAGGGGACGGTGGCTGCTGGCCCCTCCGCCTGGTGTCGTCGCAAGGCTCTGGGTGGTGAAATGGCCTGGAAAGACACAGAGGGATGATTGTGGCTCCGTTTCGTGGCGGAACGGGAGAAACCGGGTGGCGGGGTCTTGGATCGTGGCTGCGTGAGGGGTGTGTGAGGATGCTGCAGCCGCTCCTGTGAGCCGCAGGTGGGGTGAGGCGCCTGCCACAGAACATAAATGAGCGTAAAGAGGATAAATGCAGTGTTCCTGGGGACCTGCGCTCTTTGCTGCGGCCTGAGCCCCGCCGAATGGTTTGTCCTGGCTGTTCACACCAGGAGGTTTTGCAGGAGGAGGGAGGGCTGGCCAGCATGGGACTCCGCGAGCTTTTGCCCTTGAGAGCTTTCAGGGAGCTAATCTTCCGGGATGATTCATGCTCCCTGTGTTTTGGAAGCGGTGGCGATGCAGGTTGGGAAACGACACGTGTGTGATGTGGCGCTTGGCCCCGCGTGCCGCTCGTTATTCACGTGCTTTGCTCCCCAGGGTCCTGAGGCAGGGAGAGGGGTCTCTCGTCCCCGTGAGCAGGTCGGGGGCTCGTGCTGCACGCATCAGTTCACCGGCACCAGCCCGGAAGTGATGCCCCTTCTCCCCAAGCCCTACCGTTCCCATGTGGCCTGCTGGGTTTATCCTGCAGATAAACCAACAAATCCTTCAGAGCAATAATGGGAAGGGATTAGGGGCAAGGATGAGGCTACCTTGGATTTCTTGGCGACCGCGGCACGGTCCCTGCAACTCCTGGTGCACAGATGTCTCTGTGAGGCAGGGGCTGAATGAAGGGAGCAGGAAAAACACGGGGAGGAAGGGCTGCTGCTGCCCAGCACTAAGCTCCGCTCCTCACCCGCACGCCGCACTGCTTAGGGCTAATGTCATGCTAGCTCCTTTAATTCATAGCACCTCCATTTTCATTTTAAAAAGCAAAAGAAGTTGCTGAAACCAGCTGGAAATGTTCTCCCTGCGGACGGTGCTGGGGAGCAGGTCCCTGCCTGGGGATGCACGGATGCTTCCCGTCGGACGTGGAGTCACGTCCTTCGCTGCGAAGAGCAAAACTGCGCCGTGTTTCTGCGGCAAGGCGCGTGTTCAAAGCGTGGTGCAAGCACAACAATCATCGGCCCCATTTACTGCGCCTGGTGACCTCGCTCCGAGGTTTCTGGCGAAGGACGTAATCTCTCGGACGGTATTTTTCCCTTGCTTTTCTAACACTTTCCAAACAGGCTCATCTGAAAGCATTGACTCAAGGGTTTCAAGAAGCTGTGCTGAGCGTAAGGACACGCGTCCAGAGACTGATGCCTGCGGACTTGTCAGCTCGTCGGCTCAAGAAATAAACAATAAACGAAGCAGACCTCTAAACATCTGGCGGAAAGTAGGAGCATGTTCCACAATCTGAGTGTCTGAAGGATAAATGGGGCTGGACCGAGTCACAGCTCCTTTCTTGTCCACATTGCGAACAGTGCAAGCGTGATATTTGTGGGCTTCAGTAGTGCTGTGACTACAGCATCTTGGCTCTTCTCTTTCACCGGCTTCTAGGGGAACAGTGACACATGTGTGAAAAACATGATGCCGGAGCACATCGTCCTGGGTCCAAATGGCAGCAGAGATGGGGAGGGAGAAGCTCTGGGGACAAGCCGAGCTCTTACTTGCAAACGTGATCGGGCAGGGCATGCTGTGCTGGGAGACGAAGAGAAGCTGTGAGTCTTGGAGGGCTGCAGCCGCATAGGGAAGATAGAAACCAGGCAGAAAGTAGCCTTGCAAGCTAGTAGGCTTGCTTGCCTCGTGCTGCCGCTGAGGGACACTTCCCTAGAGGTGGGTTTGTAACACGTGAGCCGGACCAGGAGCAAGTAAGGGAGGCTGTAGTGTGCTCCTCGGCGCTCAGCCCCTTAGCTAGGTCCTGCACCTTCCTTGTTTTCACGGGTCTGTCCGAAGCAAAAATCAAATAAAAAAAAAAAATCAGGACCTTGAGGATGAAGTTGCCAAGGAGCAGGACTTGGAGTGTGGCATGGAAATACGTAAGCAAGCCAGTGGGTCTGGAGATCCCCGCCTCGGAGCGAAGGGCGTGAGTGGTCCCACTGATTTCACTTAGGGAGGAGTGTGCGCTTAAGTGCTTTGCTGGATGAAGGCCTAGGAGATGGGAGGGCTGAACTCCAAGTGGAGCTGGGCGGGAAAGAGCCTACGCAGTTTGCTGCAACGGTTGGGATTTCCAGCCTGGAGACAGACAAGCAGGGCAGGCAGAGAGTGGAAACCCCGCCTCGGAGCCCCAGGCAGGGCAGGGCTGGAGCCAGCATCTCGGAGAGCCCAGCCGGTGGTTCCCAGAACGCTTGGGATGGGAGAGGGGGCTCTGGGGTGCTGTGCTGCCCCCCAGGAGGCACAAATACGGTCAGGCAGGTCACGCATTTCTCCGTCCCGAGAAATTTCTCCTTCCAGAAGCTCCAGCAAAACGGACATAACAAGCTGGGCATGGGTGAATTTCCTGAAAAGACATGGATAAGGGTGGCAGAGTGATGCAGAAACTGTGTCTACCTGCAGAAGAGCGGGGACAGTCCTTCTGAGGACAGCATGAGGAGGAACGAGGGAGTATGACTCAGGCGAGCCACAGTTAGCCAGGATGCTGGGGGAAAGGAGACTGATGGCCGGATGGTCTTGACGTGGGGCCATGGTTAGGTCCCCACCTCTGTGAGTGCCTGTGCTGTGCAGCTGGGAAGCTGCGGGTGTCCTTGGCCTTTGGCTGTGGCACTGACCCATGCCCAGCAGTGGACATCTCCAGGTGACCAGCCCTGGGAGCCGAGCAAGTGGAAAGTAGTAGTAGTAGTAGGAGACACCACTGGCCTGGGGAAGGGGCAATGGGGATTGAGCGAGGGTGAAAAGAAAAGAGATGATCTGGTGTTTGCTGAGGTGGGACCAGGCCATCCTCAGGTGTTTTGGAGGTCAACCCATCCCTGTGCCCAGAATGCTTCTCAGAGCTTCAGGAGATGCACCTGGAGCAACGCCCATGGCTTACAATCCCAGATGTGGGGGCAGGGGTCTCACATCCCTCCCAAAACCACACCGGACCAAGGACAGCCTCTGCTGTGAGCCTGTTCTGGCAAGAGCGCCAGCCCCTTGCCCCCTACCCAGGTTCCGCCAGACCTCCAGCTGCCCCAAGGCCTTGGACCCTGGCTGTTTTTCCCACACCACCGCCATGCCAGGCTGGAGATGCCATGGGTGGCTCAGTCCTATGCCAGCATCTCCCTGGGGGCTTGGGGAGCACGGCACCATGCACTCCTCCTTCTGAACCACACCTCTGCTCATGTGGGACAGGAGAGGCCAACCTACTGCCGCTACCAAGGCTGGGACAGGCAGGACATGCAGTGTGCCCATTTGTTGGGCTGTGCCCTGCAGCATCACCGTGCTCCGTGCTCCATGTTCCCGGTGAAGGTGGCCAGGGTTGTCCCTGCAGAAGCGCGCCGAGTGCCTGAGACCATGGAGAGCTCCTCCATGAGAGGTCTGCGAGCTCCCGAGACCCCTTCGGGAGGGACGTTGCCGATGGGGAGCTGGGCAACAACTCCACCGACCCATCCACCGGTGCCTTGGCAGGCGCTGGGGCGGCCGTTCTCCGGACATCTGAGTGGCCGAGGGCTGCTTGTGCGTACGGAGGGGAGGGAACGGCTTCCTTGCAGCTGGGGCTTGGCAGAGGTGCAATCTCATGCATGGTGATGATACTCAGATATAATCTCTGGTGATTTACGGCTGGAGCATGCGAGCGCTGGTTTGGGAAGATCCTCATAAATAGCTTCAACGTGACAGAGGGCCTGCTGGATAATGGAAAATCGAGGGAACATCCCTCGCCATGGCTCTGTGCAGTATCTGGTGGTTAACCCTGCCGTAGCAGCTGAACGGGGCACACAGCTCTTGCTCCAACTCTTCCCTAAGGGAGCCAGGTCCTCTGGGCCCACCCCACGCCAGGCAGGAAGCTATGGGTCACCCCGCGCTGTGACAGGCAGGACAACATCGTGCCGTGCCAGGAGGCAGACCACGTGCCACCGCGCCGTGGCGGGGGGACAGTGCTGTGCCAGGCAGCACGCCACAGGTCACGCCCCACGACGGCGAGCTCCGGTGGTCGTGCCGTGCTGTGTTGCATTTCTCGTGCTGTTCTGCTCGTGCACTGCCACATGTTCTCCCTCTTTTCAGCCCCCTCTTGTATCCCACGTGGTTTTGCAGCATCAGCATGGAGCAATTTCGGTCCGGAGGCTCTGCCACCTGTTAGCAAGTCTTGTACGAGTGTGGGCTTTCCCTCTGAAGCCAGCGGTTGCGTTTGCCGTGTTATGTCCTTCTTGAGAGCCTTCTGCTCTGAAGCTCACCTCCTGCTCCCCCCTGCTGCTGGGGAGGGCTCATCCTTCGCGGGACTTGAGCAAGACCTTGGGAGGTCTCCCTGACCTGCACCCGCTGACCTCCCCGCACGTTCAAATCTGGGCCACCTCCGCAGGCTGGTCCTGTCCTTCATACTCTGGCCAGGACCCATCCAGGTGTTCACAGCCTTGACACGGGCACTGAACCTTCACCCGAGTTCCCATTCATGCTGATGAACCCCGGAGAGGGGCTACCACAGCTAAGCCAGAGCAAAACAGCGAAACCAAGGTCCCACAGTATTGGAGCAACCTGCAGCCTTCCCCGCGGCCCCTCGCATCAGCACGGCCCAGCCCTTGGCACAGCACTCCTCCCAGGTGTCCCCCACTTCCCAGCATGGACCTGGGGCTGGTGGCCACCGCTGTGAGGAAGAGGAAGCACGGGGAGGGGGCACATGGCAGATCTCCTCTACTACAAGGGATATCCAGTGCCCGCTGGGCAGGTGCCCAGGCAGCTGGACGGGGCTTGACAGCGTCGGCTCTGGTGCTTAGGGAGGAACAGATGGGATCCATTAGCTGAGATTATTTAGATATCTCCAAAGGGCTCCGTCACAACCCATTAAACTTAGACAAGCAAACATAATGAGGGCTTAACACGGCCGTCTCGGCAACACGCCTGGCACAGCTCAGCACCGGTGGAGCTGCACAAGGACACTGGCGTGCACAGAAAGCCCCTGTAGACCCCGGCGTCTCGGCACATCTGGACAGCGGTGAGCCACGAGCCCCAGCCCTGGGGTGCGTGTCTGGTCCGTTCCCTCAATGTTCACCTCTTCTCCCATGCAGCTCAGGTGCCTGGCAGCCCTCAGGATGGGGGGACATCGGCTCTAGATGAGCTTTTCTGCCCCAGCCTGCACCCTTCCACCCCTCTGGCAGAGCAAAGGGAGGACAGCACTGACCCGTGCTCCGGCACTGGCCTTGCTCTCGGCCCCGTACTGGGCTAACACATACAGTTTGTCCACGCTCCCATGCTGAACCTGGGAGCTGCCATCGCCCTAATAGCTCAGCCCCTGCCTCGCCCAGGCTGGCTCGCAGAAACACAGCGGCTGCACAGGATCCGTCCACTCACCGCCACGGCCCGTGAGGCCCCCCCTCATGGCCTCCCCGACAAGCCCAGACGCCTCTGACTGACGGGCGGAGGACGCCGCAGCCAGGAAAGGCAGCTGCCTCCGACATCTCGGCACACGGTGCCATTTCACAACGGCTCTGTCCCAGCGGGGTGGCTGGAGCCCGCCTCGCTCCTGCTGGGCTTCCCAGAGCCGGGACAGTGCCGTGGCACGCCGAGCCCATGCGGCCCCGGTGCTGTTCCGCTGCATCCTCGCCAGATCCCTGCTGCCACTGTCCCTGTTTAAGGGACTGATTTTTGCTGCCCTTTGCTTTCTTGCAGCGTGCCCTGTGCTCTGGGAATGCTGTACTTCAGAGGGAGGGAGGTCCCCCATGGCAGAGAGGGCTCATTGCCCTCTTCCGTGGAGCGTTTGGAGACCAGGCTGTCCCTGGAGAAGGAGGGCAGGACATTCCCTGGGGATCTCTGCGGAGGAGTGGATGTGTCTTCATTAACAGCTGCCCTGCACTGGACCTTAGAGCAGCCTTTAACGAGTTAGCAAACATTAAAGGGAAAAGGCTGGGAGGGGGTTGGCTGGAGGTCCACCACGCCACCAGGACGGTTTCCGATGGGCGATGCATCCCTTGAACTAGGACGCTGCAGGAGCTGGTGCACGTTCAGTCCATCCTCCCGGCCGTCCTACCCCCCGGGGGTGCCACAGAAAGTCCTGAGCTACGCCGACCCGTGAGGACCGCGGGTCACGTCTCCCAGGTGTCGCAGCAAGTCACCTCCGCAGCGTCCTGCCCAGTTCTTCCCGTATACAGTGTCTGCAAACCCCGGGGCAGCTGTCTCCCACCAGCGCGTGCCTTCTGCTGGCTTTCGCCACGGGGTTCGTGAGGCTCCCCAGGTTTCAGCCGCGGTGGTTTTGAAACCAGATCATCTGTTTCTCAGCCTCTGCGGGCGACGGCTGCAGTTTCGAGGCAGTTCTCCAGGAATTTAGCAACACTGAATGGGATCTGGATGGGATGGCTCAGGTATCTGAAGGTATATCAAGCCTCCACTCAAGCATTTGACAGTGTTTTCCATGACCTCATTAGGCTGAGGATCGTTAGCCTGGTCTCTACGGAAACCCGAGCTCCTAACAGGGAATTATGGTTCATTATTTGTTGCCAGCACAGTAGGTATGTCATGTCTAGCGAGTGCAGCTTTTATATACGCCATTACATGACTGGGCGTCGTAGTCTCTAATAACGCTATTTCTGGATTGCAGTAATGATAATTGAGAACTAGCGTGTCATTAATTATACAAACGACTTGATGCCAGTGCTGGATTGTGTCTCTGATTTCTGGAACTACTGTCCTCATTTGTTTTGTTCGACAGCTTCTAGCACTTGATGTCTTGCATTATTTGACGTTTTATTCTACGGCGACAGCGAACCCGGGCCAGCGGGTCCCTGGACGTGCCTGCCCTTCTCGAGGCTCATCCTGCTTCCAAGCAGAGACAGCCTGGGATCTCTGCGAGACCTCTGCCTCCCGCGCTGCCGCACGCGTGCTGCCAGGACGTGCAGTGTTAACAGGTTGGAGTTTCACGTCGTGCGTGGCCTCTGCTGCAACAGGGCATCCCTGCCCGCGACAGGGAACGCGTCCTCCTCCGTGTTCGCCGTTCCCTTCTCCCTCGCTTCTTGAAGAGAGGGTCAGCCAGCACAGAGGCTTTCCCAGGTTTCCGTCTCAGCCCGAAAGGACAGTCTGTGCCCTCTGGTTAGCTTAAGCCGCCCAAATCTCAAAGCTCCCAGTATGGAGGGGGTGGGAAGGATGGCTGTGCTGCTGTGCACAGAGCCCTGGCTTTCTTGCAGGAGTGCACCCCAGAACCGTGCGGAGGGCCTGTCCCCGGTGTGTGACAGCATCCGTTTCTGTACGTTTCCCAATGGGAATGAGCTGAAATCTGGTTCAGAAAGCATTGCTGGCTTGAACTGGTACACGGGTGGGACACCAAGCCGTGCCACGTGCACGACCGGTGGGGCGGCAGGCACGGTCCGTGCGGGCAGCGCACGCAGCTCCTGGGGTGGCTGAGGCTTGGCCTTTCTTCAACCACGTTTTTTTCTCATACATTATTTCTTTAACCTGGAGTATTTTCCTGTTGTAAGTCCCTCCTAGAGCTTTTCAGGACTCTGGTTCTGTTCCTCTGGCATTTTTCCCTGTAGTATAATACGATCCCTGTGAACTCCGCTGCCTTCAGTATCTCAAATATTTGCAGTATCTTTTTGTGAAATGTTTTGGATGCAGAGCATAGCCCCAGGGAGTCCGGGAAGCACCTCCCAGATAAGGCATTAGGAGCACACATGCAGGAAGGCTTGGGCTTTGTCCAGGGGAACCGGTGAGGATCCAGATGAAACATCCTACATGGAAGCGTCTGACCCCTGCCACTTGCTCCCAACCGTCTCCCTTGCCAGGCTCAGCAGAGCGTGCCATTTTGACACAAATTTAATCACGGACTAAAGAGCCTCTTCTTTCTCCATGTTGCACAGAGCTGCTCCGCAGCGCTTTGCTGTCAAGCGTCTCCCTCTCGCCAGCTGGTTCCTCTGTTGGATCTGCCAGAGGGACATTTTTAGCTGCTCTTATGAAAGGACAACGTTATTTTCTAAAATTATATGTTACCCATCGTTTCTTAAGCTTCTGCAGCCCTGTCCCTCTCCTCCCAAAGAGGACGCTGGAGGCAGGTCCGGGCACTGCCCCCAGCCCTCCCCGCTCCCCAGAGGCCAGCAGGGAGGCTGGGTGCCCAGCGCAGATGCGCGGAGCCTTGCTGTACCCATCTGAAGGTCAGCACGGTCCCACGCTGCCATCTGGCATATTCCCCCCCGAAACATTTCCCAAAACAGGCCCCAGCATGATCTTTTCCATGCTGCCTCTGTCTCCCGTGCAGCCGCCGCAGGATCATCCCTCCATCCAGCTGTGATGTGGCTGTGCTCAACTTGATGCGTTTTTTCCAACGAGCTCCTTTGCGCAGCTTTACGAAACCCGCGTGCCAGGATGTGACTTACAGGCGGGCGGTTCACCAGTGACCGAGGGGCTGTTCCAGTCCCTACACGCACATCGCTCGACGGCACCCACGATGAATCCCTCACTGCGAGATTTTCCTCTCTCCAAGGAGTCCTTGTTCGGGATTCCTTTCCTTTCCCCTTTCCTTTCCCTTTCCCCTTCCCCTTCCTGCTGGGGAGGGCTCATCCTTCGCAGATCGG
>VZSC01004116.1:14543-47902 GCA_013398225.1 Steatornis caripensis
CCCCCTTCCCCCTCCCCTCCTCTCATTCTTTCACTTTCCCCTTTTTTAATGATTCTGCCTTCACAGGTGGCTCTATCTCTTACAAGCCGAGCAGCTCTCCGAGAGCAGGGCAGCGCATTTATGTTTGCGTGTGCTGCCACATACACGCGACCCTTCACGCTGCATCCTGCATTTGCTGCATGAACGCGCTTTGTTGGATGCCTGCGCTCCTGGTGCCGCCGCCTGACGTTCGCCAGCCCGTTCTGCTGTGCCATGACCGTGTTTTACCTAGGCCTGGCAGTGCCATCCAGGTGCGTTCTCCAGGTTGGCAAAATCAGGCTGTTTCTGTAAGCGTACAATAGGATTCACCAGCCGACTCTCTCAGCTTTGGTTTTGGGATCCTCATTAATTTCTGGGCTCAATTAGAGACCTGAATACCCTCCGGTACTCCCTTTGATCACTCAACAGCCTCCAGTTTGCTGTACATGCCTCCGAAGGTTCGTCCTCTCCAGGCTGCTTCTCCCTCCCTCCCGGCACTCCAGCGCTCTCCGAATTCCCGCAGCGCCGCCTCAGCCTCTTCCCCCCCCCCACTTCTGGCAGTCGAACAGCTCTGTGCCTCCGTCTCCACACAGTTATCCTGGCAAAGAGACCAGTTAGGAGACCCAGGAGACCCGTCGGTGTGTGGCTGGAGAGGTGGGACCTTCCGCGGAGGCTGCGGTCTCTGCTGTTTCTCCAGAGCTCACCCTTCTTCCTACCCACGTGCAGTATGCGCAGGGGCAGTGGGCGGGGAGCGTGGAACTACGGGGCTGTAATAAAACACCAAAGATGTTTTATTAGGGGATGCTAGCACTCTCTCTGCCCGCAGCTGATCCCAAACCTCTGGCCCAAGCCTCGCGCATGGACTGTCCTAGGAGATCTGTGGCCTCCGGGGCATCTCTCTGGGAAGGGACAGTCCCCTTTGCCGGGAGGGAAAGCCACTTCTGTGCCCACAGGGCAGACGCGGAGGCTGCAGCCCCCGTGGGAAGCACATCAGGGTGCTGGCAGGATCTGCAGGGAACTTTCTGAGCCTTCACTCGCAGTTTAGCAAGTTCTCACGAAGTCCAGCTTGAACATCAGCATGAAGATGATCCATGCCCGAGGCTTCTGTCCATTAGAGGGTTTGGAAGTCCGAGTATTGTACACACCTCCGTCTTGCTGAGAAAGTTTAAGGCCGTGGGCTGAAGGCAGTGATGGAGCTGAACAAGGTGCCTAGAGACCTTAAACTCCCTAATTGTTGGATCTCTGCTTACAAGCAATGCCACTTCTGAGTCAGGGACCCTCAGAAACCATCTCCAAGGGCCGTGGTGCTCGGTGACAGCTCTGCGGGCATCCAGAAAAAGATAAGGTTGGACAAACAAGTGGTTTTGTTTGCGTTTTCTTGGAAAACAGACTATGAACTAGAAATAGGCATGCTCATCCTCAGACAGCTGCGTTTCTGTGGTCCAGCTCTTTGGTGGCTAGTGATGACCTCAGAGGGTTGTACTGTGTCCTCATGTCAGATGGGTAGGCAAAGGCATCACCCACCTCTCCAACCTCTCCACCTCTCTGTAACCTATACGTAACTAAGCCAGTGCTCCCGTTTTCACTGTGAAGTGCTTTCTCTTACCGTACTGACACAAGTACATGGTCTTATCAGCACTGCCTTCATGAATTTGAGGCAGTATAATTCAAAATCCTTAGTCCGAGACATCTGTACGCTGTTCCAGTGGGATACCCAGAATCCAAAAGTATTAAACTCTGGACTAGTCACGACCAGGACCACCACTGCTTTGAAACTAGTTTGTGCAACATCTGTCCAGAATAGTTAGAGATTGCATTGAAATGCTCTCAAGAGCCCTACAGCTGAAGCTTAAGCAGGAATAAAATGTGCGTGCCCGGGATGTAAGATGAAAGAGAAAGCACTTCTTCTATGGAAGGGAGGTGTGTAATTGCAGAGACGTGAACTGGATCTGGTTTAAATCCCGTTGGACAGATTGAACCCTGTCAAGTGCAATTTCTAATCTCAGTCCCACTCGGCTGCGTTGGAGTATGGCTGAAGGTGTTTTTCAAGTGTTTAGGAGCCTTTCCAAAGACAACAGTATCATCTGGATAACATCAGCCTCCAGGCTGGTTACTGCGAACGGGACACTCTTTGAAAAGCCCTCAGTGCTGATGCAAGCCCATATGGCGCATGTTTAACCTGGGACGCGTCCATCTGTAATACATGCCATGAGGTTCCTGCGGCTCTCGCGCCTTGGCTCGACCACACTCAGCCTGTAAGCGCAGCGCAGAAGTGCTGTGCCCTCTCCCAAGTCCCACAGGGCTTCTCCGACCCATGCACGTGGCCAGATGTGTCGCAGAGGCCTCCAGCTGTGCTGTCTCTGGGTGCAGCCTGCACCCCTCCAGGTCTCCCCAGCTCTGCGTGCAGCGAACCCACCCAGCCTTTCCGCGTGTGCAGCACTGAGCTGGTCTCTGCCCTGGAGCACAGCACCAGCACCGCCGGGAGAGCAGGAGCGTGCTGGGTACGGACTAGCCCTGGCTCAGCACGGGAACGGGCTCCTCCAGGGGTGCCCTTGGCGGAGCCTAGGCTTGAGCAGTGGCACAGCGTGGGTTCAGGGTGCTCAGCGTCAGCTCAGAGCCCAGGGAAGATGGGCAGTGCTCTCTGTCCACTTCGCCTTTTCAGTCTCCAGTTTCAGGCACACAGAGGCTCTCCCTGCCTCTCCCTCACCTTCATCCCCACGACACCCCAGTGCCGGCCTGGGCTGGATCTCATCCATCCGCAAGCAGCTCCTCCAACACAGGCAGCGCTGTTCCTGTCCACAGCAGTCCTGGCAGGGGCGCAGCTGGGAATCGCTGCCCTGGGATGGGGTCAGCAGCCACCCCTTCACCCTCCAAAACCAGTGGGTGATACCCCTGTGGGGGACAGCGTGCCTCCTGCTGCCCGAAGCAAAGGCACGGCGGGGGCCAGCACCCTCGAGCTGCGGGGCCCGCGGCTTGGTCTGGCTGCAAGTCAGAGTCGCGCAGCTGATTCTTGCGGGGAAGAGTATCTGCTTCTGTCTAAACAACTCCAAAGGGGCTTTTTCCTCCGTCCCGCTGACACTTCGAAAGTCCTCACGCTTGGCACGGCCGCGCAGTGGTGCGTTCCTGGGTTTCAGTTTTCCTTTTGCTGCTTCTGTAGCTCTTCCAGAGGTGAAGAGGTTTGGAAAAGCTGCGGGTGGAAATGGAAAAGTGCAATGAATACAGATCCTAGACACTCTTGATTTTTATGGCCGCGAGCAGCGGAGGGGAAGAAAAGAAGGATGGGTGTATGTTCCTGGCTGGAAACTTCCAAGCTGCAAATAGCAAGGAGGTGTTTGAGGAGATCAGGAAAACCGCTGTAGTGGTTTCAAAGTTGTTTTCTGACTTGCTTTAGCGCACAGCCTGCCACTTCAGACAGCTCAGACTCTGGGTCTCGCCAAGAGCGGAGGGGATCAGCTATACAACGCCTGGCATTGACCGCGGAGGAGCAGAGTTTTGCTTTCCGACCAAGAACGAGGATTCGAAGCGTGGCACGGTGAGGGAGAGACAGAGAAGGGCTTAGATCAGACATTCAGAGTTGCCTGTACTGCGCTGGGCTGGATAGTGGCACAACTGCATCAGTCTGCCGGGACACCAGCAGCGCTTGGCGCCAGCGCAACAAGCCTTTGGCTAGAATTAACCTCGTGTCATCGGAACGTCCCCCTGCATTTAGGTGCCCGAAATAAATCACATCCTTACAGAGCAGCTGAGCGAGAGACAGAACTTTGCAGCTTTTCTTCCCGTTTGCATTTGTTCTGGTGTCTCTCCCCTACAAGTGTCCGAGGCACGTTCGCAGAGGGAGCACGAGCCTTGGAGGAGCACACGTGGGCAGCAAATGCTGCAGCTGCGCAACGGACGGTCAAGCTCCTGTGGAAAGAGATTTCCAGACACAGGTGCTAGCACTGCTGTCCCCTTACAAAGGCGGAAAGAGGGTGCTCTGGAGCCTGTGGCCTCTCTGCCCTACCCAGGCTGGGTGCACAGAGCTGGGCTGGGAGCCCCGGCACCCCTACCCGAATCCCAACAGCCTCAGCAAGGGAGGATTTCCTTGAGCCGCACTGGGAAGGGACCATTGCCCATGGCTGGCTGGGAAGCACCCTTGGCTCCAGACCTGCTCCTGTGCCCGCGCAGGGGACGGCTGGCAGCGTTGCAGTGCTGACAGCCTCTGAACAGCACCCAGAGCTCCCTGCACCCATCCTCGTGCCACGGCACCGTCGCTGGGAGGGGAATGCTTGGCCATCACCATTGCAACTCGGTTCCTCCAGCTCCCGCTCCCTGCAGAGATCTGGCTGTATCCGAATCCAGCCGCTCCTGCGGGCTTGCAGCAGCGATGCGTGGAGGAGCTGGATGCGAGGACGTGGCCACGGCCGTGGAGAAGAGCAGAGGCAGGGTTGTTCACGCACTGGCAGCTCAGTGGCCTCCAATCTGTTGTTTGAGTCTGGCCTGAAACAAATAGATTCTGCTTTTGGAGAAATCAAAGTCTGACAGCATCTCTTTAGGGGTCTGAACTCTTCTCAGCTTCTTCCTTTCATTTTAATATCTTAATGGAAATTAATCCAATTTTATGAGCAGAAAACCTTGGTAAAGTTAAGACATTCTGTCTTTTTCCTAACAAAGCAAGTATTTTTGGCAAAGCAAATGAGTGCTTTTCTGTCTCAGCTTGCACAGGCTCTGCCTGACGCAGCCCCTGTCCCTGGGGGCTGCAGCTGGACGCTGGCTGGCATCGTGCTGCCCCTGCCTCTACCAGGCTCTGCATAGCCCAGAGCTCTCTCATGCAGGTAGCAGGGGTAGAAATGATGTGCGGAGCAGTTTCGTCTTCCCCGGTGCCCACCATGGCCTCTCCACAGTGGTACCTGGGTGCTGCCCCCACGGCCCCGCTGGGTCTGGGTGAGCTGACTCCCCGCCATCACCCCCAGGGCTGGTGGCTTTCCTTGTTTTCCTTCCAGAATATGGTACTGAGACATAAAAACTTTTCTCCTCAGGCACAGGACCTCTGTTTGCTCGATTTGTGTCTTCAGCTCACAGATTAGCCTGCTCCCCTTGGGTGATGTTGCATCTGCACGTCCGTCCCACGATCCCCGGGATCGTCCTGCGGTGGTGGGGCCGGGCTGTCTGCGAGCGAAGGTGACACCGCGTGGCTGCCAAGCATCCCTGGGGCCAGGTCAGCTCTGCTGGGAACCGCTTGGCCGGGTGGGACACCCTGGGCGGGTGCCCCGCAGTCCCAGACCTGTCCCTGCGCCAGCTGCCTGCGGGGCACACGTCTCTCCGGGCTCCCCGGGAGGTGGGAGCTCTGCAAACAGGAGCACAGACAGAGCCGGCGGCTGGGAGAAAGGATGGCAAAACACGAGAGAAAACATATCCCCTGCTGCGACTGTTTCTCCTGCTGAAGAGCAGGGCTTTGCCCGAGCCTGAGGGCGTGGAGGAAGGGCTGAGCAAAACTCTCTGTGCTGCGGAGCTGGTCCCCGTGTGGGGGGTGCCAAGCTGACAATCTTGGTGAGCCCTTGGGGGCAAAGACCCGCTGGCTCTCAGCTGCTCCTCAGAGCCGCTTTCCCTAGAAAGCGGACAGCGATCCAGATGGGCACCGCTGGAGGAGAGCTGCCGAGGTGTCTGGCCAGGGGTGGGAAGAGGGACGTGACGCCAGTCTGGGGAGGTCTGGTGGGTCTCGCAGTCGTTCAAGCTCTGCGCCGCTGCCCCCAGCCAGCACTCGGGCTCTTCGGAAAGTATTTCCGAATGGTTCCCAGCCATCATTCCCATTTTGTTCTGTTTAAATTTTTCCTCCAAGACAATCTTGCTCGTAATTGTTCTCAGATTTAGGAAACTGGCTCTTCCTGAGACCCAGAAAACATCGTCGCTGTGTGGGACAGCATCCCTCCTGCTCTCAGTGAGCTCCCTGGAACCACGTTTGTGCCTCGGGCTACCGCAGGCGTCTCGGGCCAGATAGCGACCTCCTTCGTGCTGTCAGTGTGAGGTCCACGCTATTGCCACCCCATGCTGGGCAGAAACGTTTTGGCTTCAGAAACCGTCTCTGGCTTTTGGAGAGCCGCAGGCGTTTCGGGGTGGTGGGGAGACCCTCCGGTGCCCTTCTGAGCACCTGCGGCACGAGGGTGCTCCTGCGGGTGCTTTGGGGCCGTCTGTCCCTCTCCCCTGGGACAAAACTGCCTCTGCCATGTGCCTTCCCGACAGGAGAGTGATGCAGCAGTGGCACTGAGCCTTCAGCAGCCCTGAATTGAGCTTCCCGGCTTCTGGTTCATCAGGAGCAATGCTCCTTCAAAAATGCCTGCTCCCAGTATCTGGCCGGAGGATCCGGGCTAAACCAGCTGGTAAAGGCACTGCCCTCAGGGGTGTTTTACCGACGCCCTTGGTCTCCTCTTCACCACACTCAACCAGCCCAGGGCCCTGCCTTTCCCTCGGTGACTCCCGTGCTCCAGGTTGGACCAGAGGCACCGGTCTCCTTCCAGCCAACCCTCGTCAGGGGATACTGGGAACCCATTCCCCGCTGCTGGGAGCGCGGTGTCTGCTTTAGCGACTAGGAGCTAGACCTCCTCCATAAGTCCGTCTCCGAGGCAAGACACAGAGACGCCCGCTTTCCCTTTGAGCCTCTGGGACAGCCCGACCCGGGACGCTGCTCGTGTTCCCCTGCAGCGCCGCAGCGCCGTGGTGGTGTGTCTGCCAGGATTTGTCCGTCTGCCCTTCACTTGGCAAAGGGCATGAGAAGGAAAGGTGGGGAAATGGGCACAGAGGCTGGACTGCCAGATGGGGAGGAACCGAACAAGGGAGGGCAGCAAGCGGGTGAGCTGAAAGATGAGCTGTGGCTTGAAGGCAGGGGTCCTGAGACTGTGGCCTCGTTAATGAAACTTGATGTGAGTGCCAAGTGGGAAAGCGTTGTGGACACAGAGAAGGAGCAAAATAGCCTTCTGGAAAGGCCAGGCTGGGAGAAATGACAGGGCAAGGTCAGGTGTCTGCACAGCAGCCCTGAAGGTGTCCATGAAAGTCGAAACAGAAACGGAAGAGCGGTTGGGAACGCAGAAGCTGCTAACGCCGCCTTGGAAAGCACAAGCCCTGTTGGCAAGGCGCTCGCGGCGAGGACTGGCTTGTGCCCAAGCCAGCGAGTAGGTGCTGCCAAGAGTTGCCCCGGTCCTGGCTCTGCTTGTCCATGGATGCGGTGAAGGGCTCAGCACGGGAAGAGGTGGGACAGGCGGGTGGAAGGAGAGCTGATTTTACGAGAGAGGCCTGAAAGTGCTTGGCTTGTTTAGTCTAGGAAAACGAAGGCTGGGAGAGAGTTGGTCTATAAATACATCTGGGAGTAAACAGCAGGAGGGAGAAGAGCTATTTGGGCTAGAGGACAGCGCTGGCAGAGAAGCAGATGGCTATCAGCTGGCCGTGAACACGGTTACGCTGCGAGCGAGAGGAACGATCCCCTCCTTGCAAAAGGTGACCATCCCACAGCCTCTCCTGGGGCCGAGAGGCAAAACCCGCAGGTCGGCAGAAACCTTTGGCCCAACATCCTTGTCGAAAATCATGTTGCATCTTCATAGCCCCGAATGCCCCCGTGCCATCGGGGCAGTGACGGAAGGGGAGGCCCCTTGGCGGGGCCAGCCTCGACGGGCACCTGGCAGAGTCACCTGAGAGCACCACTGGGCCGATGCTTGGAGCCGCGGGTGCCATCACGGCTGAGATCCTACCACACTCATCACTGGTGTTAGCCATGAAGCTGACAGGCACATCAATTCGCCGAGCAGCTGTGGGGCTGGGAATCTTGTGGTTCACCGGAAACTTAAAAAAAAAAAAAAACAAACCCCAACCAAAATGCTGGTGCGGATCCCATTTGGCCCCGGCCCAGATTAAAAAAACAAACAAACACGACGTTTCTGGTGAACTAGGAACTCTGGCGCCTGGCCAGCGCTGCAAATAGCCCGACTGGTTTCAAGATGGAGCTTGAAAAATTTATGAGGAGGATTACCCGAGCGGTTGCCTGTGGTAGCAGGGGATGGGAATGGGTCCCTCAGGAGTGCTTCCCGGGCCAGCGTTCGACCCACGGCCGCAGCCCGGCGCGCGAGGACATGGACACCCTGCCGCGGCTGGGCTGGGAGCAGTGGCCTGGCCACCCTCCGACGGGACCGCTCTCCTCCCTCCTGTGCCGCCCAGCCCTGCTCCGCGGTCCCAGAGACTGCCCCAGGGAAATCATCCTTTGGAAAGCAGAGAGGGAAAGAACAAGATGTGCGAGTCCCGACCGTGCTGCTCGGGAAGGTGATGCTGCAGGCAGATCTCGTAGCTGATGTAGCTGAGGCTCAGGAGGGGCTGCGGGCTGGTTTCTGCACAGCCACGCTAAGGGGATGCTCGAGGGCACCTTGCACGTTGCTCCCGCCCTCCTTGGTCCCATTTTGTCCTCCAGCTCACTCCTCCCCTCCCTGCTTTGTGGTGCCCAGACCCTCTGCTATCCGATTTCCCTTCCTGACATGGTCTGGGATCAGTACCTCCCTTCACCTTCCCTGGACGCGGTGACTCCTGCAGCATTTCGCCACCTGATAGCCCCTCGCTGCGGCACTGCCTGAATGCAGGGGGTGCCTGGTGCTACCCGGTCCCCCCCACCCCGTATCCCCTTCCAAGTCCCTCTCCCAGGTCTGATGTTCCCCCATCCCACATGCTCCTTTCCTCTCCTCCCACCGCAGCCGTGTTCCAGTGGGACGTTGGTAACGGCGCAGTGGGGGCAGCCCCCTGCGAGCCCCGCTGCCCCTTCACCGCGCGGCCTCGTGGCCGTTCCCTGCCCACAGCGGCGTTCAGCGGTGAGGCCATTGTGCTGCATTCGTGGCTCCCAGCCGGTTTTTGGCGGGGATGCCGCAGTCCCGGGTGCTGATTTGCCCCCAAGGGGGTCAGTACCAGCACCGATGTCCTTCTCAGCCAGCATCAGACGATGCTGGGCAAGAACCACGCGTGCTGGCAGAGAGACCTTGCGCCCGATCCCCACTCTGCCTGTGCTGGGTCAGGCTCAGGGAGCTACCGATCGCTTTTCCTGGGCCACCATTACCCCCCTTCCAGCTTTTTGATGTTTCTCAGGCTTCCCGTAATCACCCTTCCCATTGCAAGAGCTCCCCAGCACTGTGGGAAGATGTCCCGCTTCGGTCCCTGCTGCCGGACCCCTGCAGATGCACGGTGGGAGCGGCGAGCGCGTCGTCACCCGCCCGTGACGGCTGACGCACGACGTGCAACACAACATGCAAACCCGGCGCGAGAGGCGTGTGACGCGACATGCACGCCCGGCTTGAGCGCAGCCGGCTTTCACCCGCGAGCCCCGAGGAAGGAGCCGCGCATCCCCGGGCGCTCCCGGACGGGCGCACGCTCCCACGACGTGTCACCGAGGGGGTTCCCACCCAGCTTTGCCACTCACGGCTTCCTCCGTGTGACCCCATCGCTTCACGTTTCTTATCCGTTTCCTCTTCTCTCCCGGTTGATTTGGATGCTTTGTTTTATTTTAACGGCTCGCCCCTTCCCAATCCCCCGAAGCCCGGGGGAAGCATGAACGAGCTCCGCCGGCACTCTCGGCCAGGCGGTTGCGATGGCTGCAGGGAAGTGTTTTAAAAAAAGAGATTTGAAGTATCGCTCACACTCGGGGGGCTCAGGGCCTCCTTCCAGCTGGTTGTGCTTAGCGCCGGTTACAGCTCTGGGAAATGGGGCCCTTTTAAAGCGTCAAATACACGGTGCTTTGGCGTTCCCAGAACACGTAAGATGTAAACCTGCTACCCGAGCACGGCAAACTCCCGTCGCCATAACGTCATCGCTTTCAGACCCCCCAGGGACCCCTCTTTAGGACGGGCCCTGCCTGTCTTGGATTCACCGCCCCGCAGAGTTCCCAGGCGCAGTGACACAAAGAAAGTTTTTATCTTCCGTGTGGAAATAAAGATTTTATCTCTCGCCAGTGCTCGAGCTGCCAGCAGCCTGTGACCGTGTCCTTCCTTCCCTGGGGGACCTTCAAACGCCCCCGTCCCATGCCTGTGTGATGTCCTTCAGTAATACCCAGCCCAGGCAGCGGAGAGCAGGGTGGGAAAGGATCGCAGACAGGTTTTTGAGTCACCGGGCACCCCTGCCCCTTGCACCAGCCTGCCAGTGGGCTCTGCAGGCCCTGCCAGGGTGCAGGAGTCCGGACCCTCCACGCAGGGGGACGCAGCCACCCTTGGCGGGCACCCGGGCACCCTGACACCCTGTCCCAGGCTGCTCAGGCGTCCTCGGCTTCACCGCCCGGCTTCAAGCCTGCTCTGGCTTTGGGCAGCCCTGTGCGCCATGGGGCTTTGGCAATACCAGCAGCGCTGCTGGGTGGTTGCTCCACGGCACCCATCGCCCAAGAGCCCTCAGCGCCCCCAGCTCCTCCAGGCTCCTGCACACCCAAGAGGACTCGGGACACCCCGGGCTCGGGGCTTGTCTCAGCACTTCTCGCACGTGTGGGTCGCCTCTCCTCAACGGCCCGGTGGTCCATGGGGCGTATCGCCATGCCGGACCGGGTGACTCCCCCACCCCAGGGTTCTCGCCCGTCTCCCCAGGCTCTGGGACAGTTGTGTCTGCTCAGCCTGGCTCTCTGAGTCACTGCTGTGTTTTGTCTGTCCGAGGCAGCTCTGCTGGATTCAATTAGGGGCTGTGCTGCATCTCGCCTGCTTGTGGAAGCAACCGGGGCTTGGCCCACTTGGTGTCTGCCGCTTCGCCTCAGCGCTTCGCCGCAGGATTTCTGCACCAGGGCTGGGCAAGGGGGCTTAAAGTGCCCTTGAAGCCACGCAGCCGTGGCGAACACTGGCCAGGGCACTGCCAGGGGGAGCTCGCAGCGCTGGGGACCAGTGTGCACTGCGCAATGGGCCACCTGGGGCGGTGGCCAGGGCACGGCCCTGCCCTGCCCCAGCAGCACCCTACACTCGGCAAAGCTTCAGCCTTGCTCCTGGGTCAACACCCCACCCCTCGCACAGCGGCCGCCTTGTCCTGCTGCCCCAAGCACCGTCGGGCTGCGCAGCGGGTACGTGCAAGGCAGCAGCGCCCAGTGCTCGCCTTCGTGCGTGCTCGAGGACTGTGCCATCCCCTGCCGTGGCTCTCCCTTGGGACAGGGCCGCCCGTGTCCCCGCACGCCCCACGGTCAGGCACGGGTGCCTCGGGGTGCCGTCACCTGCAGCGCCCAAACACACCGGTGCCTGGGCTGTGCCTGCAGCACCTCTCTGCCCGGGGAAGTCATCTGGCTGCTCGATGCCAACCCCGCTTTGTTATGTGCTAAGATGCAAAATATTTTAATCCAGGATTCTCTTTTGTGTTTCTTTTCTTTCCCATGCTAGATTCCTAGAAGACAGAGAATTTATGGTGTGAGTCCGCTCCAGGCGCAGAGAAAGCCCAGCCAAGGTCAACACCACGAGACAGGCAGCTCCTGCCAAGGGGGGAAAGAGCGATCGCTTAGTGCTTGGCGGAGGAGGAAATCAAACCAAAACCCTTCCAAAAAAATCTAGATATAAAACACCCCCCGCCCCAAAACCCTTTGGTGGAGAAATACCAAAAGCCGTAAGGACCGTGCCTGCACGGTTCCCCCTGCCCGGCCCCAGCCTGGCCCTGCTTTGCCCTGGCACCGTGGCACGGAGGCCAGCGAGCGGGGACGTGGCCAGTGGCACGTGGACGCCCCTGCCACCGTGCCCACCTGCATCGCTTGCCTGGAGGTCAGACAGCTAGGCCAGCTTTACAACCCAGTTTCCAGGCTACCTTTTTTATTTAGGGGCCGTTCCTGTGAGGCTCTTGGGCTTAGCATCGCTCCCCGGCGTCCTTCCCCGCACCCCACCGTGGCTCCTCCGCCCGGCACTGCCCGATGCCGCTCTGAGACCTGCCGTGTGCACGGGGGCCAGAGATTCCGGCTTCTTGTGACACGCGTGCTCCCAGCCTGGTCTTGGCAGCCGTAGGGAATTCGAGCCGTTTCATCACGTCGGATGACGTGCTTTGGGGTGTTCTCCAGCAAACGTCCTCTGTGCCCTTCCTGGTGTGCGTGTGCATCTGCGAGCACCCACGTCAGGCTCTGCCGCACAGACCCGTGTGCGTGTCGGTGAGGCCGCGTGGCGGGACGGATGCCAGGGCGCTGCCTGCACTGCCCGCGCTGCCTGCGCTGCCCGTGGCGTGGTGAGAAAGAGAGGGGACCGAGCATCGGTCTGTGGGGTGGGCGGCTCTGGGGATCGGGATGGGGCTCGCCGAGCCTTGGCAAGGGCAGACGTGCTGGTCCTTTCAAAGACATAAAACAGCTACAGAGGGAAAGGGAACAGTCTGTTCTCCCTGCTCGTGGCGGACAGGATATCAAATGGGCTTAAGTTATAGCGGGGGAAAGTCAGGCTGAACACCGGGAAAAGCTATCGAAGTAAAGTGGCCGGCGCAGCTCTGCTGGTGTGGGAGTGCCTGGGGCAGGGGCGATGGCAGAACACCCAGGGGCCCTCCCAGACTCTGTGCCGTCCCTCCAAGGTCCTGTGGGCACCCCTGGGCACCGACGGGGGCACCTGCCTCTGCCCCGCTCCCAGCCTGGGCCAGACTGCCTCTTCCCTCTCCACCCGCTCTGTTCTGCCCACGTTTTCCTTCTGTCACCCCTTCCCTTTGCCCCAGGAGCCGGAACAGGGTCCCAGTCCCATCCAGGGGGCTACTGGAGATGGCAGGAGGATCCCATTCCCCATGGGAGGTGACGAGGGGCTGGGATGAGAAGAGGCTGGGGATGCGGAGAGGTCCCACGGCCAGATGGGCGGTGGGTGATCCAGCCCAGCGAGGGTCACTGTGCTGGCATCACGCACTGCTCCCGGCTCCCCTGCCTGCCTGCCTTCACCCCTTTGCTGATGCCAAAGCCTGGACCTCCATCCCGGCCCCAGGCATGACCTACGCAGTGGCCGAGGCCCCTCGCCAGCTCTCGGGAGCTGTCGGGAAGGCAAAGCCTGGCCAAGGCAGGACTGGCCCCAGCCCAGCCCTATGTGCTGTGGTGTCCAGGATGTTTCTGTGCCTCCCATATCCGCTCACTCCCTTGCCAGCAGGGACTCGGTCAGGCAGTGCCCATGGCGTGCTGGCCCCCATGTGCCCCCAGCCCTCAGACGAGCTGCCTGCTCAGTGCGGGGGCCCGAAGAGCCCTGTTGGGCAGCGCGTCCTGCTCTCCTTCCACACCAGGACTTCCCGTGCGCTGTTCCCCAGGATTTCTTCGGGGACAAGCCTGGGGTCACCCAGCAGGCAGGATTTCCACAACCTGCCCTGAGACACCAGCTCCATAATTTCCTAGGAGACGCCTTCTGGAAGCCAGAAGTCGCTGTCCTTTCCCGATCTCTGCTGGGTCATCCCCATAGCCTGCTCAAACCAAGTCCCAGGAGCACACGCAGAAGAGCCCTGGGTTGCCCAGACCCTTGTGTACAAGCTCCAACGGGCCAACGACTAGTGCTGGAGTGTCCTCTGGCCATGGGGCTGCTGGGGGGTGCGAGGGATGCTGCAGGGACATCCGTGCACGTCTAAGCAGACGAAGTTGCAGCAGACGAGCAAAGCCGTGGCCTAGGCCAGCGCTCAGTGTGCCAGTGGAGCTGGTCTTCTGCGTGGGTTTCGCAGGGAGGAGGAGGCTCGTTGTCTTGTCCGCAGTGGTGGGGTTGCCTGCTCAAAGCCTTTCAGTTCAGCATGCACATGCACCCTCAGCCCTGGCAGGAAGCTGACCAGCCGTGATATATTCCTTCCACCACGGGCAGCCGAGCAGCCTCAGAGCTGGGCACCAACCTACCCAGTGCAAGACATCTGTTGTCAGAGGGGTCCCATGGCACAGGGGAACCCACCGCCTCCGGTGCAGCCCGTCAGGACCAACAGCGCTGGGCAAAAATCGGCCGCCTTCTCCAGCTGGCGCTGCCGCTTGTGCGTGCGCCCTGCACCCAGCGGCGCTCGGGACAACCTGTGCCCATGGGCTGGTGCCAGCTTGTCCTCTGCACCTTATCCAGGGGAAACGGCGTTTCCTGCGGGTGTCCTGCCCATCAGCTGCCGGCCGCCGCGGTGACTCATGCAGTTGGTTTCCTCTCCCAGCCCCTTGCACCTCCCGGCCTCTCCCCCCTGACTCCCACCCTTCCTTGGCAGGGAAGGGTGTGAAATACCCAGCTTATCGTGGCCCTGCTCCCCAGCGATTTCTGTGCTTCTCATGTACAGGCACCTCCCTGCTCCGTATCGCCCGGATCACGGAGCCGGGGGGGACCGGAGCACGCGACGGGTCTCCGTCCTGGCCACAGCACTCCTGCCGCTCCCTGAGCAGCACCCGGGCACCCTGAGCACAGGCACCTGCCTCCAGAGGATGGCGTCTTGGGAAGTCCTCGAACCTAGGGTCTCCCTTGGCCATGTCCTTGGAAAAGCCCCCTGGCGCAGCCCCACACCTGGAGGTGCCCCATGCCTGTAGGGTGGGGATGGAGACTGACCCCCCCGCTGACAGCTTGGGCACAAAAGGGCAGGTCTGGTGGCGACCGCACGGCACCCATGGGACAAGCATTCTCACTTGTCCCAGGAGCTACCTTTGACTGCTGATCCCACGCCCAGCAACGGCCTCGGGGAGCCGAGGAGGGGAAGGCAGAAAGTTCCAGCAGCAACATTCGTGCGGGCTCGACACTTCGTTAAGGAAAGAAAGAAAGGATTTGTAATTAAAAGGTTGGTATCTAAGGCATTGGCTTCCGTTCCTGTTTCTGCCACGCTTCAGTCCCAGGCAAGTCACACGAAACCCTCGGGCTGCTCTGGAGCAAACGCCATGGAGCAAACTGCTCCCCACCGCCTTGGTCTGCATCGGGGATGGCGAGAGCAACGCCGCCCAAGCTGCTAGGCCGTTTGGGGTGACGGAGTCCCTCCGCGTTCGTCCTAGACCGCGGAAGGGACTATTGCCTGTGCTTACTCCGTTCGACTTCAGAAGCCGACTGATGTCTCCCCGTTCGAGGCCCCCTCAGCTCGGCTCCATTTAAGGGGCTTAGGAAGAATTGAACATTGCTGGAATTCTTCTCTTGCTAACTTTAAACATTCGTTACTTTAAATGCTAATCCCCTGGGATTATCCCATTGGAGAAAGCAATGTAAAGCAACGGGGGAGAGAACAGCATGTCTTCTCGCCCCTTGCACACCAGTCGACGGCTCTTTTGGGGAGGGAAGTGTGAAAATGCCAACACGAGTTTCTCCAAACCTGGCTTGATTTTTACACCTCGGTGCGGACTCTCGAACAAGCCAAGTCTGAAGTCTCTTGCTCCAGCTGGTTTTGAGTCGTACATGTCCAAAGTGTCTCCGTGGAGCGCAAGGGGGAAATGTGTATTTTTCCATGTGTGTGACTCAGAAATGACTGAACCCAGTCGGTTCCAATTTCTTGAAAAATCTGCTTTTGGCTTGAGCCCAAGAGTGGAAACTTTCAACCAAAAAAGAGTTGATTTGAGCTCTAAATAACATAAAAAAAGGCTTAGAAGGGAAACTGGATTTCAACCACTATTATGGCAATCACTGCTCATGGCCCTCTGACAGCAGCAGCAGAGCAAGTAGTGAAAGTAATTCCCAAGGAAAATTCACTTGGATTCCATGGGCAGAGCGGGATTCGGCTGCAGACGCTTTGTACCGGCTGTTCACGAGCAGGAGAGAGATCAGCCCTTGGAATGGCGAGGGAACAGGAGTGCTCAGCTCCAAAACGCGTGGAGGATGGAGGTCAGCCCCGGGCCTTGGCACCGACCGAGAGCAGGGCAAGTGCTTTCGGACAAAGACACAGCCCTGCCCGGGGGGACGTTTCTCTCTCCCGCTCTGGACTGTGCCTTTGCTTCAATACGCCCTGTTCAGTCAGGGAAGATTTATTCCCTGAGAAATGCCTGAATAATTTCAAGCCACAATTAATTAGAGACTGCTGCAATCTGCTTGCAAACAGGAAGCGAGGCAGAGAAAAAGACACAATCTCTAGAAACCCGATGTGTTGTGAATTAGCTCTAATCAGGCTAACAATGATGGATGCACTCCCCCATGGCTTTCATCTGAAAGCTTATTACGCTGATCATAGCGAAGGCCCCGCGCTGGATTGGGATGAGATGGACCAGCTGATAGACTGGGTTTCTCCTGCATTTCGAGGATGCTGGATCTCGGCACGGAGACACCGTCCAACTTGGCCGTAGTCACACCAGTAAATCAATGGCCGGGCTGTAACCGGCAATGTGGCTCCCTGGCTCAGAAGACAGACCGGCAGATTTTCCTGAAAAGAGCAGATTGTTTATATTTGGGGGAAAAAAGCTCCGTTAATTGGAATGAAAGCCGAGACTGTGCGCTGCTCACCAAAGTATGCAGGACATCGTAGTATGGCACAGAGCTGCAGGCTGGGAGGGATCTCTGGTGCCTCCTGCCCAGCCTCCTCCTCGGAGCAGGGCTAGCTCCAAGGAGAGACCAGGTGGCTTTGGGCTTTGTCCGGGCCAGTTGTGAACATCTCCAAGGAGGATTTTCACCCTCGCTGTCAAAATCTTTTTCTTCACGTCACGCTGGATTTTCCCTTGCCACAACTTGTGCCGGTTGCCCCCGGATCCTTTGCCTCACACCACTGAGGAGAGTCTGTCTCTGTCTTAATAACTCATTAGGCAGTTGAAGACAGCAATTAGTCCCTTAGCTGAAAAAATCCGCCTCCCTCAGCCTCCTCTCACGCATCGCGTGCTCCAGCCCCTTATGATCTTGGTGAGCACTGGACTCACTCCAGCACGTCAATGTTTTATAGACATCCCAACCCAAATGCAACACTAAGTCCCACCAAGAGCTAATCTGGGCACGGCACAAATCAGTGAACGTACAAGTCGCTGCGACTCTGCCCCCCTGGTGTCCCCACCTGATGCCCACAGGTTTCTGCTCGCAGCAAATGTGGTCGACCAAGCGCCCAGCTCAAGGGGATGAGGGGCTGGGCAGGCGCTCGGGTGAAGGGGAGGACGATGCCGGGCTCATCCAGCAATGTGACTGAGGCCAAAACCGTGGAGAGATGGGTGTGCGGTGGCAGGAGCCCAGGCAGCTCGCCACAGGACACCTGGTGTGGGACGTGGCTGTGGTGAAGGGAGATGCCCTGCATGTGAGGGGATGAGTGAGGGGCACGGGATGACCCCCCCGTGATGGGGAGTGCCGTGCAGAAACATAATGCATCAGTGTGGGTATGCCAGAAACCTGCGCAGATGAAAGGGCTTTGAGGGTTGTTGATGTGGTTGAGGTTTGACTGACTTTGGCTGCAGGCTCTGCTTTGGGAGAAGGAGAAATCTCTCCATGTCCTCCAGAGCACTGTGGCTGCCTCCAGACTAGGATCTGCAGCTCATACAAAGGAGGCTGTGGGCTGAAGCGTTGCATGAGCACGCTGGCACTCAAGTATTTCTGGGCCAGCTCAGAGGCTTCCTATGCTGGAGCTGCTGCAGCCACCGTAGAGGAAACGTGGTGGGTGGGATGGGGGCCTTGTCTCCGTGCCCTGGGGAGGTGGGGCACAGAGGCCCCGTGGAGGGTTGTGCTGAGCCGTGCTCCTCCTAACACCCGTGGAGCAGGAGACCAGCACGGACTGGGGGGCTATTCGCGTCGGTTGTGCTCAAGTCCTTTTTAGGCACCAGAGCAAGCAGTCTGGATATGTCCCTTAATCATGACTGCTCATAAATCTTGCTGTCGCCGTGGAAGACTTTCACTTCCAGATATAGATTGGAGAGCAATTGCTACCGACTATTCTGGGACATGGCAGCTGATAGATGGCTCCAGAATTTACTATTTTAGACTTGGTCTTTGCTGCTGGGGAGACATGATAGAAAAGTCGGTTGCAGAACGTGCACATGGACCACATAGGTTTCGCCTAAGACAAACTGAAGAATAACCTCTGCCAGATCAGCAGCTCAGATGGAGTATTTCTCTTTCCCGTATTGGGAGAAGTTTAGGGACCAGCCGCTGAAGCCAACTGAAGTGCTGAGCTCCGAGGCTGGATGTTTCAGAGGATAACAGGGTTTTCAAGACAAAGGTACAAATCTTTTTCGTACCCCTTGCGAGAAGAGTGGCTTGTCCACCAAAAATGACAGTGAGACTTCACAGCATTTAAAGAGATGGGACAGATCCGCAGGGTAGAGTGGATCCGAGCATCTGGAAGTGCCCAGTGTAAGTGAGAATTGCCAGAAGCCAGGCTGAGCTAGACCTTGCGAAGGCAGTCCAAACAAATATCAGCAGACTCTCCAGCTAAGTCAATAAAGAGAAGGGGTTGGTATGCAGGGAGAAGAGTGGAGAGTAAAGGTAATCTCAGGATGGCCCCCATCCTAAATGCATTGCGTTTCTTGTGAGGTCAATGGTGCTTCCACCATAGGTTGGCTCATGGCGATGCCCCCAGGAAACCATCCCAGTGGTGGTCTCAGCCCAGGAGAACCCACCTACCCCAGTCCTACGAGACAGACTGGCTCCGGCGCAACGCAGCACCCGCAGGAGTAGCTCATTGTGGGCTGGGGAGGGCCAAGAAGTCGGGGGACTCACCAGCCACCGCCAGGCCTGAGACGGGTCTCCCTGGAGCCCTGGGAGCCTCCTGCCCCTGCCCCTATGAGAAGGTTTTCTCAGGACAGCAGCTGCTGGAGATGAGGTGACACTGCGTGGTGCAAAGGACAAAACCCGGCACCGTGTGACTAGCAGGAGGGATTTTTGAATGTAAGTTATTTTCTCCGTTCTAAAATCAATTAGGGGAAAGGTTGGGGCAGAGGAGCAGCATAATGGGATGTTGGCTAATTGCACATGACTATGAGACATCAGCAGGCGCAGAAAGAGTCCGGACAGAGGGAAACAGCTAAGAATAGTACCAGGGGTTTGTGCGAGCTTATCGGGGAAGGTGTGACTTAAGGCAAGAGCTCTGCAATCCAGCAGGCGTGGATGGGGTCACCAGGGGAGACATCGCTCCTCGCCAGAACTCAGGCGACTGGAGGAGCACGGCTTATGGCAGAGGTTGGGGGGATCGGACTCTGCGTGGCAGCAGGCGGGTGGGCTCTGTGGCAGCTGGAGGAGGCTGCTGGAAGGGTCACGGAAGGGTTCAGGCTGCTGGAGGACACCTCTCTGCTGCCTCAGGGCTAGGAGGAGGCAAGGGCTGGAACAGACCTTCCAGGAGAGCGGTGGGAACGGGGAGGACCGTAAGACAGAGTGTGCTTGGTTTATGAGATACTGATGCTGCTGGAAGGCAGCAAGGTCTGGCCCATGAGATCATCATGGTCTTTATAGTGTGGATACTAAATCCATAGATACCGTAGGTTTTTACCCATGGGGCTCCTGGAGGACGTGGAAACACTGACCTGGAGGAGCCGTTCTGAAGAAGCCAGCCAGTAATGAATTTTAACTGTTAAGACAATAAACAGGGATACTCGCACATCCTCGGGAAATTCAGGCACTGCCAGGAGTGAGTATTTTGTAGATGTTGGGAGGAGGAAATCTCTTTTCAGTGTGCAGCAGGAGGCTGAATCCTTGCTCCAGTTGTAACGGAGGAGGACCAGGAGGTGCAATCTGCCCTTTCTCCCCTTGGACCAGGCGCAGCTCAGCTCTCTTCCCTGCTCTCAGCTCTGTCCCTTCCAGCATCCCAGCAGGGCTTTTGAATTTACCAAGACCCTCATTGCTCTCCCACCACATCTCTGGCATGGGACTTGGCCCCGCAGCCTCCACCCCATCGCAAAGCAGAGCTTGTACCAGGGTCCAGGCTCGGTCCCATGTGGCCCCCATGCACATGCACATCGCCTCCAAGGAATGTGCTCTCTGGATGGAAACTGTGTCATCGGAGAAATATTTCATATTTTCGTTCGTTCACATTCCCCAAATGAAAAATGAATCGTGAAGTCTCATAAATAAGGGGCTGAGTTTCTCATTTACATATTTCTGTGGTTGTTGGAGCAGGGGTGGCCACAGCCCTGCCAACCATGTCCTAAGCCTTCCCCTCGTGCACCTTCGCTCCCACTGGCAGCTGCCTGTGCTCCCTGGAACATGCTGCCCCGAGACCCGCACGCTCGGACGAGCTCTGCATCTCTTAGGTCACCCAGCCTCTTGCCAAGCACTTCATGCAGCCATGGGCTGCTGGCACGAGTGTGACGGGGAAAGCATGGGTAGCTGGGATTCTTGGAGAAATCGCAACTCCAAGAAGGTTTTTGGGACTCGAAGAGGGGTTTGCACAGACTGGGAGGGTGTGCTGGAGAGGGGAGACCCCACAGCATGGTCCCAGCTTGGCTCTGGTGACAGGGCGCGGGTGACAACGGACAGTGGCTGGGGAAGGGGCAGTGGAGAAGTGCACGATGGAGCAAGTGGAAGAGGGCAGGGAACCGTAGGGAAGGGGAGAGGGGAAAGAGGGTCTCGGGCAGGCACAGCCCAAGGCAGCAGGCAGATGAGCACAGGCTCACGTGGCTCTGCCTTCGCACTGGAAGTGAGTGGTTGTCCCACGGCTCCCTCTTTGGCCACAGCCAACCACTCTGGTCTCGCTCACTGTTGCCCAGTTGCACCACGTCTCCATGTCCCCTCCTCACCCCGACCCTCTCTCCTTGCACCGTGGCCAGGGCTGCTTTGCAATTTGCCTCATCCATCCTGTGGGGACTCTCCACCCTTGGGGTCAAATGCGGCACCGCCATCAAGCATCTCCTCTGAGGTCCAGCACTTGACACGGGCAGGTTGGACAGAGGAGCAGGGTCTCTGGGCATCCCCTGTGGATCCCCCGAAAGTGTTTGCAGCAAGGTGTGTTGGAACTTCTATGCGGGGCATAAGTTTTCCTCTCAGTTCCTCTGAAGAGGTCTGGGGGTCTCCAAGGGGCTCCGGTGGGTGCAGGGTAGCAGGGAGCCCTTCTGCATGCGCAGCGAGACCATCCCATGGAGGGGGCTGGGAGCCCTCCTGGGCTGGGAGATGCATCTCCCCTTCGGGATGCTGCTGACCCCAAGCTGTGCCCACCAGCGACCTGCCCTTGTCCTGGTGCACGCCTGGGTTCGTGCATGGAGCTTGGCAGGTGGAGGTGCAGCGCAGACACCAGCCGTGGCCACAGCTGTCCTCGGGACCTCCTTCTCCCCAGGCCGTGCTTGGGGTTTCAGGTGGGCCACCTTCTCCTGGTGCTGCAGGGGGAGTCCAGTTCGTGTCACCCAAGGGTTAATGGCTACAAACTGTGCTGCTAAAGCCATCTCCTGGTTTCAATTTAACTTTGCATTTGCGTGTGGATTAGACTCAAGGATGTTCATGTTCACTTAATGATCTCCCCACTTAGGCACCGCAGAGCTGAGCGCTCAACTGCCAGAGCCAGGGGAGGAAGCGGAACTCTTAACACTTGTCTCCCTGCAAGGTGACCCCACTTTCCCAGACCTCGGCAAGCAAGGAGAGCCAGACACCTGGCCATGAAGCCGGGATGACGTTCAGGGGGCAGATATGAGCTCGGCAGGGTCCCCCGTGCAAGAGCCTGGGAGAGATGCGCCCGTGAGCTCTCCACCCCGCTCATCCAAGGCTGCATCAAGAGCAAGGGACGTGGGGCAGCCGTGTTCCCCCTGTCCTCCCGCAGCGCTCCGTCCAGCAGTTCACCATAGGATGCCCCGAGCCCTGGTGATACTGCGTGTGAGATGGATGTTATTCACCCAAATCTGTCGAGAGAGGATCAAGCCAACCCTACTACGTCCAGGGCAGCCCAGCGCCAACATGGCTCATGCTGTCCGCCCAAGCACACAGACCCCAGGAACTCGCCTTGGCTTTCACTGACCCTTCTCTTGTCAGGCTTCAGAGTCTTGCAGAAAAAAGATGTTTTTGGAACAGGAGCAAGCGTGTCCGGCAAAGTTGTCTAAACATAGCACAAGGAAACAGGAACGCGAGGCAAGGCTCTGAGTGCAGCAAAAATAACACAGGGCTTGCTGCTCATAGCTCAGCCTCCTTGCCTTCTCTGCAGCCAGGTCCCAGGGATGCTGGGTTGGCAGAGCAAGCCAGGGCTGTCCCGGAGCCAAGGAGCACGCCGGGTGCCTGACCGGGCAGGGACGTAGTGTACAGCTCTCCCCAAGCCTCCTCTGCTGTGCTGGGGCTGTGCCTGGAGAGTCAGAAATCCATGTCTAAAGGGGTTGTAACGGCACCGGGAGCGTGCTGGGGCTCTGCTGTGCTCCTCATGGCTTGCACATCTTCCCAGCAAGACTGGTGCTGTCCCTGACGCTGTCCCTGGAGAAGGACAAGGGGGTGAGGTCTCCCCTGCCCAGAGTCCTCCCCAGCAGACCAGCACTGGGAACGTTCCTCTAGACCCTGATGGTTGTCCTGGTGCCCCAGCAAAGGGACGTCACAGTGCCACGGGCTTTCGGGCAAGAAAGCTGCTAGGAGCCCCACACAGGACCAGGAGGATTAGCTCCATGAGAGGATGTCATCCTGGCCTTTCTGAAGTGTCCCAGGCTACAGCTCCTCTCCACTACCCATCTTAGCAACGGGACCTGGACATATTCCAAGTCATGGACATGGCTTGTGGACGACTTGCGCTAGGTGACCCCGTTCGAGCAGGGTTGGACAAGATGACCTTCAGAGGTCCCTGCCAACCTCGACCAGTCTGTGATTCAGTGACTTGCTCTCTCTTCGGCCACTGAACATGCTTTTCTCAGCACTATCTCCATCCTCCAAGCACAAGTTCCTGAGGACCAGCAGGTTGTTGCTATCTCCCCATCCTTCAGTGCGTGCTCGGAGGACACAGGGGCTACATGCCCTGCGGTGGGCCCTTGCCGAGACGGCCCTGCCGTTGAGCCTGGTGCGGCTGGGCTGGCACACACATTTCCTTGGGGAGCAGCAGATGCACCACTGGGAGGATTTTTCCCAGTTCAGACCCCTGTGCAGGTGGCTGCCAGGTCCCCATTCCCAGTGACGTCCTTGGGCCGCATGGTCTCACAATATCGGGGATTCTCCACAAGTCTGGGCTTCTTGGGGCAGTCACAGCAGCTTGCAGGGTGCTGCAGGCTCCCTTTGCAGTTCCTTAGCTCTCCTGCTCGTCAGGCATGCACGGCCCCCACGGCTCCTCGCCGAGGGCTGTACTTCATCTTGTGTTCAAATTTTGGGTTGATGGCAGCCTGGCTACGCTGTGTGCCAAAAGGGACCTGATCAGATTAGGTGGTCCTCACCAGAGCAGACAGGGTCCTCACCTCCCCGTCTGAGACTCTTTAAAGGAAGCGGAAAGGAGAAAAAGGGAGCTTTTAACATAAAACATCTGGCATGTTATTCTGCCTTGCACGCTTGCATGGGAGAGAAATGCATCCTCCAGGCAGAGGGGAGGAAAGAGTAGATCTCCGGATCTACAGAGACCGCCACAAGAGCAGCTGTGCCCGCGTCTCCGTGTGCTCGCTGCCCCGTGCTCCCGTGCCCCCCAGGATGCGCTCAAAGCCATGGCTTGGGGACGCGCCCTGCACCCTGTGTGCCCCGGGAGAGAGAAGGCTGCAGGGCCCACGGCCATCTGGAAGAGCCTGAAGCCATCTGAAGACCAAAACCAGGGACAGACCTGCTGGCTGCTGCCGCCAGCCAACGTCAGGCGAGGTCGCGAGTTCCCTTTGGGAGACAGAAACTCAGCACCCGGAGCGGGAGGGAGCCAGGAGAGTTAAGCAGGGACAGGCAGGCTGTAGGAGGGTGTTACAGAACAAACCGTGCCTGGGAGAGAGCTGCAAAATTCTTGGTAGCCTCTCAAGCAAGCTGGCAGGAAAGCGAGCTCAGATGGACTCAAACATCGTTTCCACCTGGTCTGAGAGCAGTCCAGAAGAGCGAAGCAGTGCGCGGCGCCGAGCTGAGATCAGAGCCTTGCAGTGACCCAGACTAATGCTCCCTTTTATCACCCAGCTTTAAACACGCGCTTTTATGATGTGCGAGAAAGGGGCATATGGTTCTCTAATTAACTCAAGAGTGCTGAGTTGTGAAGTGCTGCGAGGGAAAGCAGCTACAGCAGAGATGGCAGGGCGCGTCGCCAGCGCAGCCCCGCTCCCTCTGCCAAGCGGCCCTCGCTCACCGCGGGGACAAGATGCTTTTGCCCACGGGCACTGCCTGCACCCGGCGCTGCACGTCTGGAGGGGCTTGCCCAGACCTTCCCCGGGTTAAATATTTGCCATCCAAAGTGCCACCGGAAAACCTCTGTCTGAAGAAAATGCCGCTGGTACAGAGGATGCTCTCGCGCAGTAGTCCCCGGGGAAGTTCGCAGCGTGGCCGTTTCTTCTTTACTCTCATTTTGCTGGGACTTTGCTCTTCGCTGTCGCGTTTGGATGCTCTTTGCGTCCAGCTGGATTAACATGCGACAGCGGCAGGGCGACCTTGGCCCTACGGCATCTGCTGCGCGTGGCCTCTCACCCGTCACGTCTGCACGCGTGGGGCTGGTGGGGACCTTCCCGAAGCCACCACAGAACCCACCGTCCTTTCACCTGCTCGGGCTTGGGCTCCCCAGACCGGGCACCAGGGCACCTCCGGGACTGGGAAACACCTTCAGCGTTTCCAACGGAGCTGAAAGCCTGATGTTTATCTGTTTTACCTAAAAACAGCACTTCTGTGATTTCTATCCCCGAAGTCCAAACTAAATCCCTCATAATTTGGATTCAAAGTGAAATGCTTGTTTCAGTCTGAAACGTGATGGCTGGGTTTGCTTTATTTGTTCAGCCGTGAAATATAACCCGGTTCCACGCTAGAATGAAAAATCCCCCAAATTTTGCTTTGAAATGGTGAAATACTTTGTCAATATCCTTTTGTCTGGACCCTCTTCAGCGAGCAGCTCACCTGGCCCGAGGCAACATTCTGCGGTAAAAGAAGTATTAATTAAATTGAAATATGATCCACGCGCTGGCTACAAATGACGTCTTAATTGGCCAAGTTAAGCCAAAGCATTACTACGGGCAATGGGACCTGGGTGGCAGAGCAGAGGCGAACTTGGAAGCCGTTCAAGAGCTTCATCCAGGCACATCCCCGAGGCAAACGGCTCCTGTTTTCGGCACACGAGTGGTGCCAGGGCACTTGCACCGTGGGGAGCGGCCGTTCGAAGCACCAGCTTGCGGGAGCACGTGGCTGGAAGGATTGTCTGTTCAGACCCTGGGAATAAATGAGATGAGGGCAGTGAAGAGTCTGTTGTCTCGCAGGAACACAGGACTCGAGGGATGGAGACACCATTGCTCCAAGCGGCAGGTGCAACTTTGAAGCTAGGAGGAAAAGTTCACGGTGGCTGTGACTCTGAGCGGAGGGAGATGTGGAGGTAATGGGTTATTTTTATCTGAAAGTGGGGAAGTTCTGGGCCTAGAGAAATGCCCCAAATACCAGGGGCTGCTGATGCACCTTGGTGAGGGACCGAACCGGAGACAGCCCAAAGCCTGAGGAGCAGACGAGCCGGGTGGCCGGCAGCAGGACCCGCCAGCAGCACTTCCCGCTCCCGTTCGGTGAGGCTTTTCCCCGGCACCGTCCAGCCACCAAACCCAGCCCGGTGCCCTCCGTTACCCCCCGCTTCCCCAACGCCTGCCTGCACTCCCGGCTCCTCTCATGTCCTCATCTGACTCCTCTTGGCCAGCCTGCCGGGAGGAAACAGCGTGCGTTGGTAGAGGGCCAGCGCTTCGCTTGTGCTGGAGCTCGCTGCCAGACTGCACGGCGAACGGCTGATCCCTCCCGGGGGGCTGTGTTTTGGGGCTTGCTCCTCAGCCCAGACAGGCCGATGGGAACCAAAGGACGTTGAGACCTGCCAGGTCTGGGCAGCGGCTTGAAAGGATCTTCGGGAGGGGAGCCAAACCCCAACAGACGGACAAAGTCACAGCTTCCCCTGGGAAGCTGAGACCTATGGTGGGGCTTGGTGGGAAGCGAGGAGCAATTCAGTCAAACAGCCCCAAAATTGCAACGCTTGCTGCCCAAGGGCTCTTGTCAGCCTCCTCACCACCCCAAACCGGGGGTCTGGCAGTGTTCCTCATGTCCGTCTCCAGGAGGACACAGCAAGCAGAGGCTCTGGATTAGCCCTCACACATCCCTGGGAGAGATACAGGGGCAGCTCCTCAACGTGATCCTTCCCGGCTGTGCCGGGTGTCGGTGGTGGTGCGGAGACGTGGGGGTCTGCAGGCTGATGGCAAACTAGCTGGGGTCCCTCCTCCCTTCCCGTCCCATAGAGCGGGCACTCGGAGCGAAACACGGCCCGGGGACGTGTCGGGAGGGACGTTTCCAGCACCTCTCGCAATGTGTTGTTCCTTCTCGTTCCCTCAGTTGCCAGCTCTGAGCACTGGACCCTTTCATCCCACATGGTGTTTGACCTCTCCTCTTCACATTCCTGTCTTCACGCCCCCATCTCGCACGACCCCTTGCAGGGGTGCTGGTGTTTCCTCCCCTCCACTGCTCTGCAACACCAGGCCACTCGTCCCTCTCCTCGTCCCTCCACAGCGCTCTCCTTTCCCCGTCTTCCCCCTGATTTTGGTGCCTGGTTCCCCCTGCTCCTTGCCCTGCTAAATCTCTCCTGCATCGATGGCCCCTGTGCTGCTGTAGACGCCCCAGCTGCCAGTCGCACCAGTTTGTTGCCGGCTCCTTGCCCGGGTCCAGCCACCTTCTCAGCCCAACCCCTGGTCCCCTCCTGGCCCCACAACTGCGTCACCGTGGAAACCCCCAGCACGGCTGTCCCACACACCCACGACCATGCCTCCATCACTTCTCCAGGTTCCTCACCGCGTTATTTTGTGAGAGCCATTAAACCCCACTGCCACGTTTCCAGTTGCCTGGGCAGAACCGGGTCGGCTGCGGGTGACCACCCCGAGCAGCAATGCCTGCTTCTCCAGTGGGAAAAACAGTGGAGAAACTCTCCGTGGGGGAGCCGCGGGTCCCTGGGCAGCCCGGGGAGGGTGGCCGAGGGACCGAGCCACCAGCCTGCACGCATGTAGCCGGCTGCAGCCCCGATGGCAAGCACATTTTTAGCTTTTTGCCGGATTTCTGTCGTTTCCCTGTAAGGAGATCAGAAAACGCCAGGTCTCAGGAGCCCAGGGCTTTTAATCGCGCACGTGGTGCCTCTTTGGGAGTCAGACGAGAAGGTTGGAGATTACTGTTGAAACAAATCCCCGCCGTGACAAGTGTTTCGGCAAGGGGACTTATCTCAAGGTCACCCCGCGGCTGAGCCGGTCCCTGCCAGCCTCCAGGTCACCTCGAAGCCGGACGGGCCGGTGTCCTCCGGCCTCTGTGGGGAGTTACAGGTCCCTGCAAGGGAACTTTTTGGGGCAGGGCAGCCCCAGGGCACCGCCTCTGTGGATCCACAGCCTTGTCGCCGTTAGCAAATGCATCACTTGCCTTGCAGGTTTTTTAATCCCCATCTCGCAGAGTCGTGAGCCTGGGGGAGACTCAGGTTTCACTTCGCTGGAAGGAAAATGCTAAGCCCTTCTGAATACATAGAAAAGCTGGAGGCGTAAATCTTATGGCTGAAGAAGCAGAACGCAAGAAACCATACCCAGTCCGTGCCTTTTTTTTTTTTAATGAGTCTTCATTCGAAGCTCTGCTCTTGATTTTTGGGCTCTGACTCGTGCTCGGGACTATCAGAGCTCTGGGAGCCATCGACTGGCATTCGCAGGGTGCTTCGGGAGGGGAGGGAGACAGCCCAGCCCTGCCTGCTATAGTTTCCCCTCAACACCACAAGGATCTGGCTTCGAGATAATAGAGCTCCACCGCCTTTTCCTCAGGGCCCCTCTGCGCTACAGACGCAAACTGGAGCACAGGCAGTGTCTAAAGTTCATGTTCTGGCTGAGCGTTACCAGTTACATCTCTGTGCTTAGTTTGCCCACAACTCGCTTCAGTTTTCCCCTCCTGGGTTGATGTTTTCCAGCCTCAGCCTTTGCACAAAGGCGATTTGAAAGGAAAGTCTCTTTGAACACGCCTTGGCCGTTGCAGAGTACGCAGGCAGTGAAAAGCAGCATCTCCATAATAAACATATCCCCCCCTTTTTTTTTTTCGTTCGAGAATACAAAACAATCTTCCAGTTTTTAAGCGGCTCTACTGCCGAAACTGCTGGGGGTCAGAGCTGACATCTGGCAGGGAATCAGTCCTGACCGAGAACGACCGTGGCGCGTTCCAGTAAACACTGTGTTTCAGTTGCTGAAAGCTCCATCCGCCCAGGCGCAGCACGTTGTGCGGCGATGGTACCTTTTAATCAACACTTGGAAAGCTCGCGCGCAGCCTGGAGACGGACGAAAACAGCCACTCGGAAGACCTGCCCGAAGGTCCCTGGCAGCGGGGATGGAGGCAGGCAGAGGAGAGGTTTCACGCCCGAGGTGGGAGCGGGGCTGCACCACGGCCTGGAGTTACCTATCGGCAGCAGATGTTCAGCCGTCCTTGAGAAGGACGATGTGAATGAGACGTATGGAGCCAGGACCACTAAATCCGTCCTTGGCCAGCACTGGATTATAGCGGCTCAACGATACATCACTGAAGGCTTCCCAGAACTACATAAATACCAAAGAGAATTCCGTATAAATCATGGAAGGATTTAGGTTGGGAGGGATGTCTGGAGGTCTCCAGCCCAGCCCCCTGGAGTTAACACTCCAGAGCTGGGTCGGGCTGCTCATGGCCTTGCCCAGGCGTGTTTTGGACATGTCCAAGGACGGAGACCCCACCACCTCTGTCCCAGGGCTGCGCCACTCGCAACGCAACGCGAGCCTCGCAGGTGCTGCACACCCGTGTGCCTGCTCAGCCCAAGGAGAGCTGGTTACCTGCAGGGGAAGGGTAGAGGAGAGGAGGAGAAAGAGAGGCAAAGCCTGCAGAGAAGACACCATCACAAACATCGCCTGGTCGTTCACGCGCGGCAGAAAACGGGGCCCCGGGTTAGGTGTCTGGATTAGGGGCTGGGGACGGTGTGTCCCCTTCTCTCCCCAGGGGGACTCTGATCACAAACGTTGCCAAGAGATCTCAGTGTCCGTCCATGGCCGTGGGAGAAGGATGCTGCTTCTGTCGGTCACGCCAAGGAAGAGCATCCCACCACCGCACACGGCGGCAGCTCCAGCACTGCTCGCACCGAGCAGCATCCTTGTGTCAGCAAAACCTCCTCCCATAACAACTGTGGGAAGCGACTGCCAGAGAAAGAAGAGCTAATGGAAAGTTAAGATTGGGCGGGGTACGGCTGGGGTCACACGAGCCTCGTTACTTACTCAATCAAACCCAGCAGGCACATGTGCAATGGGACCTGCCAGCGATCGGCGGCTGGCAGGGAGCGGCTGCCTAAGCCCCCGCGGTCCCCAGGCAGCCCCCACAGCACTGGCAACACCTCTCGTGCTTTTAGAAACACCCCAGCACCGGGCGTATGCGCGTGGATGGCTGAGAAGATCCTGCCCGCGATGCTGGAATGGGTGTCTGTGGTGGCTTCCAGCCTTGTGCTGGCGACGGGATGGCTCCCTCGGCTGCACCGGGTGGGTGCCGGGTGGGCGCCCCGTGGGGCTGTGGCGTGGGCTGCACGTGGGGTGTTTGAACACGTGGGGCCGATGTGATGGGATGCACGGGGGAGTGAGAGATGGAGACCCCGTTCCCAGACTACGCTCAGAGCATGCAGCGGTCCTCAAAAGCGATGTCGGTGTTTTAACAGCCACCCATCCGGCTCGGTCTCAAGACCAAAGCCGTGATGCTCGACGGCTGATGTGAGCAGGGGACCGAGGTTTTCCTGCTGCAGAGCTCCTGCCATGCGCAAGCCCAAGCGTGCGCTCCACCCTGGCCTCCCACTGCTGCCCTCCTTCCCGGCTGGCCCCAGCATGCCCGCCGACGGCCAGGGGTTGCCCAGGTTTCTGGCCAGAAAACACTGGAGCTACAGCAGCAGCCACGTGCTGGGGTGGTGGCTGGGCACCTCCCTGCTGCCCGTCGCTTGGACCTGGCTGCAAATGTCGGAGCTGGCTCAGGAGAGTCATGGAGACAACTGTGGGCTGGTGAAAATACGTCTGAACGAGGGACGTGACAAGCCTGAAGGTTTCGCTTGCCAAAAATAAGACCAAGCGGAGACTTGACTCGATTCCCAGGTGCTACAGAGCCCCGTCCGTGCCTCAGAACCTGCCTCCCCCTCCCACCCCATGCCCTGCCAGGCATTTCTCTGGGATGCTGTAGCAGGCCGGCTTACAGAGGTCTCCATTTCAGAGAGCCTCTAGTTTGGAGCTTTCTTTTTGCAGCATCTACAAGGGCGATAACCTGTTAGTTAGCAATTAACAGCTGGTGAACCAAGGCAGGAAAACAGACGGATGCTCAGCCATGGGAAGAGGCAGCTGCCCTGTCCCTTATGGCTTTAGACGAAGCCGGCGCCACCTTTCTGGAAGGCACCAGAAAATTTCAGCCCACACAACGCCAGTCGGGCTGCCTGGACCAAACCCACGTATCAGCCTCAGCTTGCCCGAGACCATGACGAGGCCACGCTATTTCAACTCCAGCGTCAGTGTGCGGCAGCGGCGAGGACCTGCAGCAGCTCCGCTGTGTCCCAGGCTCTCCCTGCCCCTCGGTCTCTGCGGTTGCATCTCTCCTGGCGCCGGCACCGGCTGCCGTGGCCGGTCCCTTGCAGAAATGCAGCTGCAGGACACGAGCGTGATGTGTCCTGCTCATGGCCATCCACTTCAGGGTGTGCGATCCCCTCTCCTCCCGCTCACCCTCAATTTGTATCCAAATGCAGAGCACTGGCCCCCCGCCATCAGCACCCTCACCGCATATCTCCGCTCCGCCTCTTCTCTCCTGAGCTGATGCAGGGCAGGGCTTCCCGCGCACGTTGCCCTGGGCATCTCGGGATATCCCCAGCTGCAAACACATCTTNGCGGCGAGGACCTGCAGCAGCTCCGCTGTGTCCCAGGCTCTCCCTGCCCCTCAGTCTCTGCGGTTGCATCTCTCCTGGCGCCGGCACCGGCTGCCGTGGCCGGTCCCTTGCAGAAATGCAGCTGCAGGACACGAGCGTGATGTGTCCTGCTCATGGCCATCCACTTCAGGGTGTGCGATCCCCTCTCCTCCCGCTCACCCTCAATTTGTATCCAAACGCAGAGCACTGGCCCCCCGCCATGAGCACCCTCACCGCATATCTCCGCTCCGCCTCTTCTCTCCTGAGCTGATGCAGGGCAGGGCTTCCCGCGCACGTTGCCCTGGGCATCTCGGGATATCCCCAGCTGCAAACACATCTTAGGTCCAGATCAGGAAAATTGCGTTCCCTTGATGGTGGTGCAGCCCCAGGACGGATGCCCGGAGAGGTGGGGGAAACCCCATCCTTGGAGGATTTGCAGCCGAGACCACCCCGAGTGGTGACGGTGCTGCCGGGAGCCAGTGCTGAGGCCGGACACCTCGGAGGGCCTCTTCCACGGGTGTTTCTGTGATCTGCCCCTCGCACATACCTTTCCTTTGAGCACATCCCGTCCGCTCCTGCACAGGCACCGTAAAGCCCCGTCTCACCCCGTTAGCGAGCGCTGTTTCCTATGACAACGCCGTCAACAGCGCACGGAGCAGGACTGGGGTTCCGGCAGCGGGACAGGTGCAGGGCTCCCCCGTAGCTAAGGCAAAGGGGTGTTTGCCTCTGTGTTTTGTGTGTCGGCGTTACCCCCGGGACAGCTCCGTGTGCGTGCGACAGCAGGGTAAGGCTGTTTGGCATCTGCCCCAGTAACTACGTCAGCTTTTAGGTGAACTGTGTGTGAACCACACCTGCTGGCCACCGCGCCGCGACCCGCACCGGGGACTGGCCACACAAAGCGTCCTCCCAGGAGCTGCCACGGCTCCCAGCAAAGCTCCCAGCCCTCCACCTGCCTCCGCGCTGGTACAGGCAGGTCCTGGATGCAGTCCCAGGTACTCTTGCCCCAGCCCTCATGGTGGGTCTCCCCCCGCAGATATTGCACTGTGCAGCAAACCCTCTCTTCTCCACGCAGTCTACCCTGCAGGAGATATTTTCGGCCTTCTCCTTTTCTCATCAGACCATACCCATAGCCGTGCCTTCCTGGCACGGGCCGAACTGCACAGCTTTTCCCCGACACTTTGCAAGCTTCGGGGAACGCTCCCAGCCCTTCCCCATGGGCAGCTCGTGAAGCGCTCGGCTCTGCCCTGGCCAAATTGCAAAGGACTTGGATCCCGTTCCCCGGCGCGAGTGCCAGGGGCGGGGAGATCTTGCCTCGCATCTATTCTTTCTAGGTACAAAACACGCTTTCAAAAGTCAGAGCCGTTTCACTGGCAAGAGATGGAAGCTGCTAGAGGCGGCCAGCTGCCCCAGTTACAATTCCCAGCAAGGCCACTTTCCCAGCCCTGCTCTCTGCATGTTTTGCAGACGCACGCGTCGAGGATGCGTCGCCCGGCCCCCTGGCCAGCCCCGACCGGGGGTCTGCCTCCCCACCGGGCACATCACGGCCCTGCGGCCGCTGGAACCACTGCAAGGCTGCTTGTCCCCGCATCCATCCGCTCCCGCGTCGCTCCTCTCGAGCAGAGAGCTCGTGTTTAATGACCGCGTGTGTTTTCACTCAAGCATTACGTCATTCGGCAACGGCACCCGGGCGGACGGACAGGCCAATTCGGCTGCTCTGCCCCTGCCGGCGCTCGCTCCCCGCTCCGTGTCGCGGGGTGCTCCGTGTCCCCCAGCCTTTCACAAGGATGCAGGGGGACAGAAAATCAGCGTCTGAGCAAAGCAAAGCCCACCGAGGGGCCAGCAGCTCCTGCACGGTCCCCCCACCTCTATGATGTGTCCCAGCGCCGGGCGCGGAGGGCGAAGCGCTCTGTGATTTCCACCTCCCAGATTTCCTGCGGCTGTAGCCATCAGCGCCTTCCCTAAAATAAAGTGGGAGCTGAGCTAAGCCAGACAGCCGGGCTCCGGCAGGACTGTCCCGAGCGTGCGTTTTAGCTCACACTTCTCTAAGCGGGCGTCCAGGTTTGGGACTTCGCACCTCTCGCAGGCGCAGAGGATCGGGGCGGGTTTGCTGGTAACTCGCTGCCCGTTTCCGCAGCCGCGGGAAGGAGCGAAGGGAGCAGGGGCTGGGGCCTGCTCGCGGGGAGCCCCGCGGGAAGCGGGTGCACGCAGGGCATCTCGTCGCGTGGGTGCTCTGGCTGCCCGGTCAGCGGATCGGGGCCCACGGGGAGTCACACGATACCGGCACGAGCGGCGCCTCTGCTCCTGGCAGAGAGGGGAAGGCCCCGGGTCGGAGCGCGGCCGGCGCTGCGGGCTGCAGGGAGACGCGGCCTAGCGCTTCCCTCGCTCTTCGTCCCCCCCCGGTTAACCCGCTGCCCGCCCGGCCTTGCTTTGCGCACCCCGCCACCCGCCCGGACGCGCCCCGCGGGGAGGGGGACGGGGTGGCCCGCAGGGACGCGCGGAGCCCAAGGGCCCACGGCGGCGCTGGAGCCCGGGCGGCCCCCAAAGCACCGGGGCCGCAAAGAGGGGGCGCAGCCCGGCTCGGCCGCGAGAAACCCCCGGGCCGCGGG
>VZSC01004116.1:48595-62074 GCA_013398225.1 Steatornis caripensis
GGGGGGGGGGGGGGGCACGAAGGCAGGGCAGCGAGGGGTGGGTCGCGATTGCGAGGGGCTGGGGGAGCTGGCAGCCGTCCCTCCCCGGCTGCGGTGGCGGTGTGAGCTGGGGGGCAGCGGGGGTGTGCACGCGTGCATCCCGCGGTCGGTGCGTGCGAGCTGCTGCGCAGTGTGCGGCCGCGACACGGCCTGACGGGCTGCTGCGGCCGCAGAGCAGCTCGATCCGTCCGAATCGCAGGCGCTGGGTGCCCGGGGTGGCCCCAATGCCACCCTCCTTGCGCTTGTGTCACCAGCATTGCGTCCATCCACCAGTGCACGGCATGGGTCGTGGCTTGCTGGCAGGTCCCTGGCCGGGCAGCAGCAGCAGCAGCAACAGCGGGGGCTGGATGACACTCCCAGCACACGCACACACACGTGCAGCAAACCCGCTGCCGGGACGGGGAGGCGAAAGCCAGAGCAGCAACGTGCTCCCACGGCACCGCGTGATGAAGCCAGAGCGGCCAGCGCAGCAGGTGCCTGCCCGTGGGACGGCTCGCGTCTCATGCTCGGGCCATGAGCGTGCACGGGGACGGGGAGAGCAGCTCTGAGCACAGATCTGTAGCCAGCTGCAATGGACAAAGTGGGCAGAGTCCTGCGAGGTGGGGACAGCGGGGCCAGGGATGGGACAGCCACCTCCGGAGAGCCAGGCGGTGGTTGCCCTGTGTCATGCCATGAAGAGCGTACGAGGGGCAGAGCCAGCATCAGCAACGGGATCAGTGCCAGAGCCAACTCATGGGGCTTCTCGGCCGCAGAGGAGCGAGGACCAGAGGAGGGGAGGGCAGGATGCCATGGGCAGGGGAGGGCCGTGCCGGGGCTGTGTGCGGCAGAAGGCAGCTGCAGGCTGGCCCGTCCCTTGCTCAGGGCAGAGTCCTCGCAGCTGCTCTCTGCAGCCCACGGCATCATCTGCCAGTGCCCTGCAGCTCCCTGCTCTGCCTTGGCACGGGGGGCTCTGGCAGCATGACCCTGGTGCTGAGGCCACTGTCAGTGCCCGACCCTGGGCAGCTGCAGCTCGGAGTCAAGGTGCTGTCCCCAATGGGGTGCAGCTCAGTCCTGGGCCCTCTGCATCCCTGGCGGCGATGCTCCGTGCTGGCTTGCTGAACCGCGGTGGCTTTGCTCCCCAGCTCTCAAGCGGTGGCCAGCTGGGACAGTCTCAGGGGAGCTTTGGCCCCGGGGTGAGATCCTGCAACAGTTTCTGAGCAGTTTGGGGCTGTTGGCCCCGCTCCCGGCCCTGGGTCCTTTGCTCGTTTGGGAAGCAGCTCACAGAGGAGGTGGGTCTGGCCCTGGAGATGGCACCTGCTGATGGGGCCACCAAGAAACGCTTCCCCATGGAGGGGACACCGGTGTCGCTGCAGGCTGGTGTGCTGCTGCGTGGCACCGGGTGGGCTCAGCTGTGCTCCCTGCCCTGCCAGCCCTCGGGGACTGAGCTGGGCCAGGGGCATGGCCGGTGGCACGGCGTGGGGGGGGATGCCAGGGGGCTGTGGGGTGCACTCACCTGGAGAAGGCTCAGGGCAGCATCCCCCAGCACCTGCTGCTGGTGCAGCACCAACCTAGCCTGGCAGGAAAGGGACCCCTGAGTGATCCCAGGGTCCAGGGGGAAAATGTGGGAGCCCCCTGCACACACAGACTGTTCCCCTCAGAACTGCGACCCTGCCGAGAGGCTGAGCCCTTGAGAAGCTCCCAGCAGTGGGTCAGGATCAGCCCCTGCCGCTGTGCACCCCGCGGGGAGCAGAGCTGTGCTGGGCATCGTGGGGACACGCACAGCCGGATCCAGGCCACTGCGTGGGGAAGCTGCCGTATGTTTCCCTAACGGGTGCCAAGTGCAGCGTGTCCCAGTGCTTGGAGCAGGGCATCCATCCCTCACTGCTTCCCGTGCCGGAGCACGGGGGGTCCCTGGGAATGACGCCCCCAGAGAGGGGACAAAAGGGACCCTGGGGGATGCCAGCCCTGCAGGCTCTGGGACCCCAGCGGGCAGCTCGGGTGGGTGCACAGGGGCTGGCACTGGGTGCGCTGGCATCCCAGCCTGAGCATCGCGGAGACCCTCTGAGGACACCCAGAGCCCCCGGGGTGCCCCAGGGCCAGTAGTGCCGGCGGTGGGGCTGGGATAGCATCTCCCCTTCCCGTCCGGGCACCTCCTCGAGGCACGGGCCTGCTGGGGCTGCTCCCTCCGCAAACAACTTGCAGGGTGCAGCTCGTCTGCTAGCGCTCAGAGACGAAAGCTGAAGCCTTGGGGGGCTGGAGAGGAGCCAGGCTCTCGACAGCAGCCCCCCCTCCCTGCTCCCCCCTGAGCTGCTACCAGCGAGCTCGGCCTGGGATGCAACGCAGCTTCAAAGTTGCTTGGAGACTGCGTGTTTCCAAAACTGATTCTCCCAAGAAAAAGAAAACAGCAGCGTGAGGGAAGAGGGGAAATATCTGCAGCAGTTACGTGCTGAGCCTGCTCCGGGAGCAGTCTCCCACGGGTGCAGGGAGGGCTGCGGGACCTGCCGGTGGGCCCAAGGTTTGGCCGCCCGGCGAGGGTGGGAGCTCGTGTCCTACGGTGAATCCTGGTCTCGGTCTCGGAAGGGGGGGCAAAGAAGCTGACGAATAGGGAAAGCATCTGTATCGCTGGCTCGTAAAGAAAGCTGCGAGCAGGGGTGCAGGTGGAAACGGTGCAGGTGACGCAAACAGCGGCCCACTAGAAATAGTGCAGGTGCTAAAAGAGCACGGATACTGCAAACAGTGACCCGTGGTACAGAGCGATGGGAGAAAAACTCCAGTTTCTGTAAATAAGGCTCCACACCAGTCCCTGAACACCTCCAGGGATCAAGCCCTGCCACAGCTGGGGCTGCACACGCGGGCGCAAATTATCTTGCCCCTGACTTGAGAAGACATCCCTGGGGTGGGTGCTAGGGTGCTGGGGGCCAGCCCTGTGCTCCACAGGCTTACAGCGAGCCCTGGCACTGGAGACAAGCTGGGAGGTAGGAGAAACCCCCCTACCCGGAGTCCCGGCAGGCTCGGGCCAGGGGCAGAGGCAGCACCGAGCTCCTTCAGTCCTGGGAGGCCGGTGACTCAGTTTCCCCTTCCCTGACGTGCCAAGGGAATGCGGGATGGAGAGGCCAAAGCGGGGCACACCACGCTGGGGAGCAGACCTCGAGCTGGGCTACGGGCTCCTGCCCCTGAGGCTGGGGAAGGACGGGGCTGGGGAAGGACAGTTACCGGCTGGAGAGCGATTGCCGTAGCCCAGTGCAGCTTCAAGGAGCCCGCGGTGTAGCCGGTGCTGAGCACGTGGGCTGCTGTCAACAGCTGAGCCGCGGTGGTGCTGCCGATGGGTGGGACTGGTGGTGCTGGGGTGCGTTTGGCTGCTTGAGGAGGGTCATCAGCCGGAGAGGCGAGCGGCTCAGAGCCCCCCGTGCCCTGGCAGTGCCTGACCCGGAGCTGCGCTGTGGGCGCTGCAGCCCCACCGGGACGAGCCCGGCTCTGCCAGCGCCAAGGCCGCTTGTAAAAGGGCTTCAAGAGAAGTGCGGAGCTGGCCGCGTTTGGCTGCAGAGCCGGGCAGGGAGAGCAGCCAGCGGGGAGCAGCCTCCTGCAATGCTCCCGAGCAAAAGCCCTGGCTCCCCAAAGCCGCATGGCACCTCCACCCCGGCCACCCCACTGCCTCCCGGCCATCCAGGCTCCTGCCAGGACTTGCTGACCCCCTCCACCTCCTGCTCTGGGCACAGAGGTGGTTGATGAACCGGCACGGCCCCTGTAATCCTCCAAAAGGTGCAGAACTGCCACGAGGCACTGGGATGAGCACAGCGCCTTGGCGCTGGGATGGGGCCTGGGAGTGCGCGGGGAGGGGGCAGCAACGCAGCGGGACCCTGAGGATCCGCAGTGCCCAGGAGGGTGACAACGATAAAGAACTGAGCATGGCAGCCGTGGCTGCAGGCAGGTGTCACCTGGGCCTTTCTAGGGTCCCCGTGCACCCCAGGAAGGCTGTGAGCCATCCTGCCTTGTCCCAGCACCCACGGGGGTCTCTGCCAGGCAGCGCTGGCACAGGGGGACGAGAGGGGTAGGGGAGCTCAGCTCGGGTTCCCGAGGTGCCCAGCATCACCCCAGCACCGGGGAATTTGCCTGGCCATGGGGGGCTGAGGCTGGGGGGCACCATGGGGGCTGAGCACAGCAGGGACCCTCCTGCTTGGTGGGGGACGGTCGCTGGCCCTGGGCATGGGGATCCCCGGCTGCATCCTGGCCGTCCTGCCAGCTCTCGTTCCCAGCGGGGCGGTGGGGGAGGACAGGCGATGTGTGGACATTCGGAGTTTGTTTGGAAACAGGCAAGAAGTTGGGATTTGTTTTTCCAAGCTGGGGGTGGGGGAATGTGCCGGGAAAAGGAGCCGCTCCGTAAACCCCTGGCCGGCAGCCGGGCCGGGCTGTGCCGTGCCAGAGGGGTGAGCCGGCCGGCCGGAGCGATGACTGAGCGCGTGTCCCCTCCACTCCAAGGGACATCAGCTGCTCCAGGGCTGGATTTGGCCCCCGGCCCTGGCAGGGCCCTGGGAGGTGGTTTTGGGGGGCACAGGGCTGAGCCCCGCTCTTTGGCATCGCTGGGTGACGGGTCCTGGCACGGGTCCTCCGCCCACGCGTGCATCCCGATGGGTTCGTGGGTTTGTGTCCCGCCAGGGCGTGTGTCCCGACGTCTCCTGTGCACTCACGGCATGACACCCCTCTTGCACACGTGCGTGTCCTGGCACACGTGTGGGTGCATCCCGGCGCCCGGTCTCTCTGTGCCGCTGGGCTGGGGGTCCATGCCAGGTGCCCAAGGTGGTTGGGGACACATGTGAACAGCGCCCAGGGGACACCCTCGTCCCTGCCACTTTGCAGCGGGCGACTGTTGGGGCGAAGCAGGGGGCTATGGGGCGCAGCGAGGGGGGACCCTCAGAGTTTGCACCGCTTCTGAGATGGAGAAGAGACGTGCGGCACAACGTGCCCCGCACCGTGGCGTCCCAGCTCTGCCACCCGCCTGCGCTGGCCCCCCTGCCCAGCCCCTGGGCACCGCGCAGCCTGTGTGGCGGTGTCGCCAGGGCCGTGCCACTGCATGCACCCAGCTCTGTGGTGGGTGCTGGGTCCCCGCCACTCAGGCCAGGGTGCCGGGGAGGCCGCTGCAGCCTCAGAGCAGGGCAGCAGGTCCTCAGGTCCCAGCCATGCCACCGCAGGGTTCCCAGTGCAGGTCCACCCCGAGCTCCATCCCCTCCACCCAGGAGAGCTGGGCGCAGGTTGCCGCAGGGGCGCTGGCCATGGCAGCCCTGCGCTTGCCTCCAGCAACCCCTAAACCCTCCTGCCAGCCTCACCGCAAGCCCTGCCAGCTGCCCCGCGAATCCCACTGCAACCCCCCACCCCCACCCTGGTGCCAAAACCGCATCCCAACCCAGAGCGCAGCATCCCTCTGCATTGCAACCTCCTCGTGCCGCCAGCACACCCGCGAGCCTCCACCCCACCCACGGCCCGGACGGAGCAGGGGGGACCACCCACGGGTGGCTGCCTGGCGGTCTGCAGGAGACAGGTATTTGCCAGGGTCCAAACCAGCCAAGAAACTTTGCCGTGGTGTCTGAGCACCACCGCTGAGCACAAGCTCCGGACGCCCTGGAAAGCAGTGGGACCCGGGCGCTTCTCTCCACTTTCTAGGGACAGGCAGAGGGGCGCAGGTGGTTTCGATGGGTCTCAGCGCTGTCCCCCCAGTCCAACCCCCCGGTCCTGCTGGCCTGAGATGGCTCTCGGTGCTGGAGGTCAGCAGGGAGGGCGCGGGGCAGGCAGCGCGGGCACGGGACAGCCACAGCCAAGCGTGCTCAGGCTTGGCTGGGACCAGCGTGGGCTGCAGGGATGAACCCGACCAGGCTCACCCCGCCATGCGTGGTGACCGTGTCTGGACCCGACCCTTCCGCAGCCACGTGAAGCTGGAGGTGATGGAGACGGCGCTGGCTGTGGTACGGGACAGGTTTTGGGAAGCAGAGCTGGACACCAGCCAGAGCTCTCCGTGCCAGCTCCGTGTCCCTCCCTCCCTCCCATGGAAGGCCAAGTCCTGCTAACACCTCCACCGGCTCCCGGCTGGGGCGCCTCCAAGCCCCGTCACCGCTGTCGCACTGGGGAAACCGAGGTGTGCAAGGAAAGGCAAGGACCTGCCCCTGAGCCCTCGCCCCGGGCTCTGCATCCCACCCGCTCCGCAGGGAGCAGCTCCCCGTGCCAGCAGGTGCCCCCCGCCCTGACCCGCCGCATACACTTGGGTCGCTGGGGAGATTTTAACGAGGGTCTCTTCTCTTGCAGGGGTCCCTGGTGCTATCCCGGGAGGGGGAGTCCCAGGAGGAGCCTTTTTCCCAGGTAAGGGGGTCCAGGCAGCGGTGGGGGGGACATCACCCTGCTTGCAGGGATGGGACAGGTCCTGGGGGGTCCCCACGTACCTCTGAGCCAGGACAGAGGGCTGGGGACCTTCCAGCCAGCATCGGGTGACATGGGGACACCCTGTCTGACCGCTCGGCCCTGGGTGGCTGCCCCAGCGCCAGCCGCACGGTGTGGGGGCAGGACTCGGTGGCAGTGCCAGGCTTACGCTGCGGGTCACTAGCCCAGGGCTGGCACCTACGCCCTTGCCCGGCCCTGGCCACCTGGGAGGTGCTCAGAGGTCACGGCCAGTCCCCAACACTTCAGCCAAAAGCTTGGGGACGTTCCGGGGGGGGTGCCCCATCCCCTGGCACCCCTGTGACCCTCTCTGCCTCCCCATGGACCCCCGGGAGCCTGGCACGGGTGCGTGGGTGGTGGGTGCTCACAGGGATGGGTGCTGAGAGTGTGCCGTTGCTCGCAGGTGCTGGGCTTGGAGGTTTGGGAGCAGGTGAGTGCTGGGACCCCTTTGTCCAGGGCGTGCTGGGACGGGGAGGGGGCAGCACCCCCGGCAGAGCTGCCTTGCGGAGGGCAGGGGGGTCTGCCGCGAGGCCGGCCCTGTCCCGCACAGCATCCCCCCGGCGGGGGATGCTCGGAGGAAGGATGGCTCTGACCCCTGTCCACTCGCTCTCCCCTAGGACTTGGGGCTGGAGGAAAANCGGAGGGCAGGGGGGTCTGCCGTGAGGCCGGCCCTGTCCCGCACAGCATCCCCCCGGCGGGGGATGCTCGGAGGAAGGATGGCTCTGACCCCTGTCCACTCGCTCTCCCCTAGGACTTGGGGCTGGAGGAAAACCTCTCAAACCAGGTAGGAAGCCTTTCCTTGGCTCTCTCGCCATCTCCAGCCGTGCCAGCAGCCAGGATACTTCCCAGCCCCCGTTGCCCTTGTGTTCGTCCCACGTGGCCAAGGGGATCCCCCTGCCCTGGGCACCCCAACGGCCGGAGCACGCAGCAGCCGGCACTTTCTTGCCACGCTAACCCCCGCCGAGCCCCCAGAGCTGCGAGGGAGCCTTCCGCCCTCGTCCCCCGCTTCGGCGCGCAGCCCGCTCCCCTCCAGCCCCAAACTCACCACCGTTTCGGGGCGCTTGCTGCCTGCAAACCTGCGCCAAAGCTCCTCGGGAAGACGCAAAGCCGGGTAACGCTCGCTCAGCCCTGCCGGGAGCCGGTGCCTGTGGGAAGCTGGCAGCACCTCCGCCTGCCTGCGGCCGTGGCCGAGCAGCTTTTGCTGGGGCTCCTGCAGCCCGCGCTGGCGTTTGGCCTAGAAATGAGGGGGCGAGAGGGAGCATCGCTGGGAGGGAGATGAGGTGCTGGCAGGAGGATGCACAGCCCAAGGGCACCGGGGCTGGGGCACGGCGGAGAGGTGCTGGGCACGACCGGGAGGTGCTGGGACCGAATGTGCAGGGGGCAAATCTGGTGCCAGCGGAGGTACCCGGTGGCCATCGAGGCCCCGGGGAGAGATGTTCTGTTAGCGAAGACCCAGGTGTCCGCTCGCTGCCCGCCCCAGGGTACCCGTCGTGCCGCAGGGCAGGGGCACGCTGCACCCCCGGCCCCCCGAGCCGGCCCGTCTGCGCGGCGGGAGCACCAGCCCGAGGCGGGGGCCAGCAACCTCCGTTTACTCAGATTTCAACTCGTGGAAAGAAAAACAAGGCCCTTTATTTCGGCGTAATTAAAACCAAACGCGGCGCGGCCGCGAAGCCCCAGCCGGAGCGGTGTCCGCGCCCTGAGCCAAAGGCAGTGGAATTTGCGCCTGGAGGGAGCGAGGGCTGATTAGCCCCAGATGTTGGAAGGCAGCGCTGGCCGGAGCCGGAGGGACTCATTCCTCAGCCATAAACATTTCGGCTCCGTCCCCTCGTGGCTCGGCGGGGTGGGGGGGCGGACGAGGCACAAAGGGCCGGCGTGGGGGACTCGGATGCCGGTGGGCACGTTTGTCACCCGTCCCTGTGCCCGCGCCCCGGCCATGCTCCCGTCTCACCGGGATGGCGCAAGCGGGACGCTCCTGCTCCTCTGGCCCCGGCCGTGTCGTGTCCCCCCCCACCTCACCCCACTTCTCTTTCCAGGGGTCGGAGGCCTCGGGGGACTCGGCCCACTTGGCCTGCAGCCAGGTGAGCACGGACCACCGGCCGCCCCCGCTCCGGACTGTCCCCAGGGCGATGTCACCGGAGACCCACCTTGGGGACAGCACGGGGCTTGTCCCCAGCGGGTGCTCTCCGTAGCCTGCCTGGTGGGTGCCGTCTGGGCTGGGCGCCCTTCCCAGACCTGAGGGGCTGGCAGCCACCAACGGGCAGCCCTGTGGTCCCCCGTGGCATCAGCCGTGACTGGGTGGCCCCAAGCAGCGATAGGCGAGGAGCGACCCGGGGTGCCCGCGGGGTCTGCGGCAGAGGGGCAGTGCCCGCACGTGGCCGGCCAGCCTGCCTGGGCCTGCAGGGGACCCCGGCCGGTGACACCGCAGGGTGCCGCAGGTGGTGTTGGCACAGCTGGTGACAGCTGGGATGTGGATGGGAGCAGATATTTGGGGGGGATGCAGGGAGAAGCCGGCACAGGACAGGGCAATGCCTGCTAACCACCGCCTTGCCCAGCCTAACGCCAGCCCCCGGCACCGCTGCGCAGCCCCCCACGGCTCACCACCCCCCGCGCCCACCGTGGAGGGCAGGACACCTTCTTGCCGGCCGCTTTTTAGGGGTGCTCACTCTGGTTGTTCTCCCCGCAGGTGCTGCGGGTCTCTTCCCCGGAGCTGCCTACCCCGGAGGCGTCTTCCCAGGTGCTGCCTCTGCCGCTGCGCTCAAGGCTGCTGCGAAAGCTGGTGAGTGCCGGGGGGGTCCGATGCGATGCTGGAGCTGGCAGCAATGCCGGGCAAGGCAACACCGGGGCTCGGGCAGCCCCCGGGGACTGCCGGTGTCCCATGCGAGCCTGGCTTAGGAGAGCTTTCCCCGTGGAGATGGGGTGCTGCAAGCAGGAGGTGCTGCTCTCGCGGGGTTCCTCGCCGTTTCGGAGGGACCCTGGCACATCTTGGCGCGCCAGGAAAGGCGCGCTGGCCAAACGCGAGCCCCCAGGAGCAGAGAGCACCGAGCTGCCTGGTGCCTGTGCCCAGGTCTGGGGGACCCATCCCTGGCACTGCCTCAGGGCATCCTCTTTGTCGCCCAAGAGCCGTGCGGAGCTTGTCCCTTCCTCCGGCACGGCTCCAGCCACCCATAGCCCTGCGGTGGCACCTCACACCGGCACGCTCCTCTTCCCAATGCCCGCAAGCGCTGGCGTTGGTGGCGTGGTTGGAGTTGGTGGTCCTGGTGGCCTCGGGGTCTCCACAGGTAGGAAATACCCCTCGCCCCCGGCATAGCCGAGCCCAGGGCACACTCGTCCGCACGCCTGCCAGGGTAGGCAGGAGCCGATGCCCGGGGCTCAGGGGTCTCTGCTGCCTGCAGGTGCGGCGGTACCGGGCGCGGTGCAGCCCGGGGCTGGCGCGGCAGTGAAACCCCCCAAAGTACCAGGTAGGTGCACGGCCTCGAAGCCAGCGGCCGGGGTGGGGAACGGCTCCGGCCGGGAGCTCATCCCTGCCTTTCTCTTGCCCGGCAGGCGCTGGGATTCCTGGAGCTTTCCCGGGTGGCGGCGTGCTCCCTGGCGCAGGTGAGCTGGGGGCAGCACCCCGACCTCCAAGGGGGTCCCCGCTTGGTGCTAGCACCCCAGTTGGAGCCCATCACCTTGTGGCCATGGGCATTACAACCCCCACGCAGGCAGAGCACCCTGCCCCAGAGAAGGCTGCGTGCAGCCCCATGCCGCCCGCCTGCCGAACCCCCTGCCTGCCCCGTCCCTGCTGCCTGCGCTTCCCAAAGCCTTTTGCTGGGCCCGTAGTGACATTTCCACCGCGCCAAAGGCGGGGGGACCCGGCATCTCCGGGGGTCTCGTGCCAAGCTCCGCGGGAGCGGGCGGCATCACAGCACCGGGAGAGGAGCTGGCACGGCCCACGCCAGGGCTGGCTCGCCCAGCCAAAGGCGGCGTGGGAAGGAGGGGGAGGAGGTGGTGCGGGGAGAGGAATTCCTCACTGCAGAGTAATTTGGGGGAGGAAAACTTGTGAAAACAAGATGTTTCGACATTGTCAGAAGGAGAAGTGTGTTGCTGGTAAGGAATGTCTTTTCCATGTCTGAAAACGCGTGAGTTATAATGAAAGACATTTGTAAAAGGGAAAAAAACCCCCGAAACCCAAACAAACAAAAAACCCACCCCGAACACCAAAACCCCAACCCGAATGACTGCAAGGCCAAAGCGCTGCCTGTTGCCCCTGGAGGGTCGGGCTCAGCGGGCAGGACCCCCCTTCCCGCTCCCCAAAGAGCCCCAGCTTGCACGAAGCCGCTGCACGTCTGCGGTGCCCGGGCTTGGCGACAGCACGGCACGGGCTGGTGCTTTGGTGTCATGAGTGGGACCCGCTCGTGGTGCCCTGGATCCTGCGGGCAACCCGAGCTCCTGGCCCCAACCTCCAACGCACAGGCAGCCCCGGGGCCGGAGCAAACCCTTCCCCAGCAGCTCTGCCCCGCGGTGCGGGGAGGCTGGCACAGGGGGGTGCAAGTGTTAGTGCTGAGCCAGAGGTGGGTCACAAGGATTTGGGAGCTGGGCGCAGGGGTCTCGGGTCCCAGCAACGCCACGATGCGCCACCACGCTCACCCGGCCCCGCCGGTCTCTGCCGCAGGTGTCCGCTTCCCTGGCGTAGGGGTGCTGCCCGGAGTACCCACTGGTGCCGGAGTCAAGCCGAAAGGTCCAGGTAGGTCCCTCGATCCCCTGGGGACGCCAGGGTGGAGAGCGTGTCCAGGGCTGGCCCAGCTCTGCCCTCATCCCCGTCCTGCTGGGGCTGGCTCCAGCCCATCGTTCGGGGTCGCAGCCCCACAGGGCATGTGGGCGAGCGGTCAGCCTCCGGCCGAGCCCACGCAGACTGGTTTGGACCCCGAGGAGCAGCCCCGAGACTCATGCGAGTGCCTTTGTGTTTCTGCCTAGGAGCAGGAGCCTTGGCAGGAATCCCCGGTGAGTGTCCCGTCTCTCTCGCCTCTCCTTCTCTTCCTTCCCAAGCCGGTCCATCACAGCCAGAAGATGCCTCAGGGCTTCCCAAGCCACCCGCTCTCCTCTCGCGGGGCGCCCCGGGGCGCTCCCCTCTCGCAAGGACTGGTGGCAGCCTGGGCGCGGGCTCCAGGTGAGAGTCTGCTGTTGGCTTTGCAGGACTGGGAGGTTTTGGAGGTCAGCAGCCCGGTGTCCCTCTGGGGTATCCCATCAAAGCTCCTAAGCTCCCAGGTAAGCTGCCACAGCCAGCGGGGCTGGGGGCGAAGGACCCCCAGCAGTGCCAGGAGAAGGACCCGCCGTTCCCCAGGGCTGAGCGGCGGTGCCCGCCGGGTCCCCTGGACCTGGCAGTGCCGGTGCTGGCCGTGGGACAGCAGGACAGAGCGAGGGGCGCTGGGCAGGTGGGTCCAGCAGCAGCCCTGCCTACCGCAGCCCCATGGAAGCTGCGTGGGTGCTGCTGCTGGTCTTGCCCCCAGCCCATGAGGACGATGCTGTGCCTCTCTGCGGCTGTTGTAAGGTAGGAAAGAACGTGTTCCGGGGACGTGCTTTGGGCCAGGCCACCCCACGCGTGCCTGCCTGTTGCCCCTGGCATGAGGCGCAGCCCTCGCAGGGTCGGTCTGCTTTCTGGGGCGCCTGGGGCTGGGCCACGCATCGCTGGGCACTCACCTGAGCCAAATGTCGCGGCTCGAGGAGCTCTGGCCAAGGCTGCCGACAGCAGGCAGGCGGTGGGATGGATCTTCAGGCAGGTCTCCCTCCCCAGGCGAGGCTCAGCTCTGGCCCAGGGAAGCCCGGAGGTGCTCAGCACCCCTTTCCCAGGCTGGGCTGCTCCGGGGACCTCCGTCTCCCAGCCCCGTGCAGGGCTGCCAGCTCTGCTTGTCCCCAGCCGACCGTGCCCACGCAGGGACAGGAGCAGGATGGGCAGTGCCAGGCAGCCGGTACCAGGTGCTGTGCCCTCCAAGGGCCATGCTGCCAGCTGACAGGTCCCACGTGCATCCCCGAGGGGGAGGGCAGCCAGATCTGGGCAGGGATCCCCATCCCCGGGGTGCTGGGCAGCGAGTAGGTCCGCGGGCATTTCCCCACTTGTCGAGACAAGTTGCTGCAGCCAGGAAAGCCTCGGCGGGGGGAACGCACCCCCGGGGAGCAGGTCCCGCTTCGGCACGGGCGCCAAGCCTGGCAGCTCTGCCGGCTTCCCCCTGCCAGGGCCCATCGCCGCAAACGACGGCAGAAATACTTGGCCCGCGCCGGCTTCCTCCCGCGGAGGCAGAGTTACGCTCGTTAGGGCGACTCGGCCCTGCCGCCATCGGATACCGTCTGGCCTCCCGGCCGCAGCCGGCCCCAGACCGCCTTTCATGGGGTGCCCGGTGCGGAGAGTAAACCGCCGGCGCATGGCGCAGCCGTGCCTGGCTCCATCCCGCGGCAGCCCCACCAGTGGCCCGCGGCCCGGATGGGACACCGCTGCCGGCTGACCCACTTTTTGGGGAGTCTTTGTTACATAAATCAGGGGAGGACACCCGTCCCCTTGGCCAGGGAGCTCCGTCGGTGCGTCACGCCTCTCGCGGGGACCAGCAGGGCAGTGGCGGTGTCCCCAGCTGTGGTTTTGGCGGCCGGGTGCTGCCTGGCACCCGTGTCCTTCCCAGGGTGCAGGGGGATGATAGTTTGTCACCCCTGAGGGCTTGGGGCCGGCACGGGGACACGCGGGGCTGGCTGTCGAGGCTCTCGCTTTGACGCTGCAGACAGACCTGGGGGCTCCCACTCGTCCCCGCGTCCCCTGCGCTGTGTCCCAGCTGCGGCAGGTTCAGCTTGAAAGGGGATGAGGGGCAGCGGGGAAAATAACGTTTTCAGTGAGAAGTCTCCTTTTGGGATGATTTGCTCCAAATGCCCCAGCCAGCTCGGGCTCTGCGCTGTCCCTGCTCAGGAGGTGGCCCCGGGGCCACCCCCGCACTCGCTGGGGGCTCAGCCTGAAGCTGTGGCTGAAAGGGGGGGCTCACCCGCTGCCGTAGGGATGGGCGCTGCTCCCCAGTGCCCAGCTGC
>VZSC01004116.1:64166-74277 GCA_013398225.1 Steatornis caripensis
GGGCCGGAGCAAACCCTTCCCCAGCAGCTCTGCCCCGCGGTGCGGGGAGGCTGGCACAGGGGGGTGCAAGTGTTAGTGCTGAGCCAGAGGTGGGTCACAAGGATTTGGGAGCTGGGCGCAGGGGTCTCGGGTCCCAGCAACGCCACGATGCGCCACCACGCTCACCCGGCCCCGCCGGTCTCTGCCGCAGGTGTCCGCTTCCCTGGCGTAGGGGTGCTGCCCGGAGTACCCACTGGTGCCGGAGTCAAGCCGAAAGGTCCAGGTAGGTCCCTCGATCCCCTGGGGACGCCAGGGTGGAGAGCGTGTCCAGGGCTGGCCCAGCTCTGCCCTCATCCCCGTCCTGCTGGGGCTGGCTCCAGCCCATCGTTCGGGGTCGCAGCCCCACAGGGCATGTGGGCGAGCGGTCAGCCTCCGGCCGAGCCCACGCAGACTGGTTTGGACCCCGAGGAGCAGCCCCGAGACTCATGCGAGTGCCTTTGTGTTTCTGCCTAGGAGCAGGAGCCTTGGCAGGAATCCCCGGTGAGTGTCCCGTCTCTCTCGCCTCTCCTTCTCTTCCTTCCCAAGCCGGTCCATCACAGCCAGAAGATGCCTCAGGGCTTCCCAAGCCACCCGCTCTCCTCTCGCGGGGCGCCCCGGGGCGCTCCCCTCTCGCAAGGACTGGTGGCAGCCTGGGCGCGGGCTCCAGGTGAGAGTCTGCTGTTGGCTTTGCAGGACTGGGAGGTTTTGGAGGTCAGCAGCCCGGTGTCCCTCTGGGGTATCCCATCAAAGCTCCTAAGCTCCCAGGTAAGCTGCCACAGCCAGCGGGGCTGGGGGCGAAGGACCCCCAGCAGTGCCAGGAGAAGGACCCGCCGTTCCCCAGGGCTGAGCGGCGGTGCCCGCCGGGTCCCCTGGACCTGGCAGTGCCGGTGCTGGCCGTGGGACAGCAGGACAGAGCGAGGGGCGCTGGGCAGGTGGGTCCAGCAGCAGCCCTGCCTACCGCAGCCCCATGGAAGCTGCGTGGGTGCTGCTGCTGGTCTTGCCCCCAGCCCATGAGGACGATGCTGTGCCTCTCTGCGGCTGTTGTAAGGTAGGAAAGAACGTGTTCCGGGGACGTGCTTTGGGCCAGGCCACCCCACGCGTGCCTGCCTGTTGCCCCTGGCATGAGGCGCAGCCCTCGCAGGGTCGGTCTGCTTTCTGGGGCGCCTGGGGCTGGGCCACGCATCGCTGGGCACTCACCTGAGCCAAATGTCGCGGCTCGAGGAGCTCTGGCCAAGGCTGCCGACAGCAGGCAGGCGGTGGGATGGATCTTCAGGCAGGTCTCCCTCCCCAGGCGAGGCTCAGCTCTGGCCCAGGGAAGCCCGGAGGTGCTCAGCACCCCTTTCCCAGGCTGGGCTGCTCCGGGGACCTCCGTCTCCCAGCCCCGTGCAGGGCTGCCAGCTCTGCTTGTCCCCAGCCGACCGTGCCCACGCAGGGACAGGAGCAGGATGGGCAGTGCCAGGCAGCCGGTACCAGGTGCTGTGCCCTCCAAGGGCCATGCTGCCAGCTGACAGGTCCCACGTGCATCCCCGAGGGGGAGGGCAGCCAGATCTGGGCAGGGATCCCCATCCCCGGGGTGCTGGGCAGCGAGTAGGTCCGCGGGCATTTCCCCACTTGTCGAGACAAGTTGCTGCAGCCAGGAAAGCCTCGGCGGGGGGAACGCACCCCCGGGGAGCAGGTCCCGCTTCGGCACGGGCGCCAAGCCTGGCAGCTCTGCCGGCTTCCCCCTGCCAGGGCCCATCGCCGCAAACGACGGCAGAAATACTTGGCCCGCGCCGGCTTCCTCCCGCGGAGGCAGAGTTACGCTCGTTAGGGCGACTCGGCCCTGCCGCCATCGGATACCGTCTGGCCTCCCGGCCGCAGCCGGCCCCAGACCGCCTTTCATGGGGTGCCCGGTGCGGAGAGTAAACCGCCGGCGCATGGCGCAGCCGTGCCTGGCTCCATCCCGCGGCAGCCCCACCAGTGGCCCGCGGCCCGGATGGGACACCGCTGCCGGCTGACCCACTTTTTGGGGAGTCTTTGTTACATAAATCAGGGGAGGACACCCGTCCCCTTGGCCAGGGAGCTCCGTCGGTGCGTCACGCCTCTCGCGGGGACCAGCAGGGCAGTGGCGGTGTCCCCAGCTGTGGTTTTGGCGGCCGGGTGCTGCCTGGCACCCGTGTCCTTCCCAGGGTGCAGGGGGATGATAGTTTGTCACCCCTGAGGGCTTGGGGCCGGCACGGGGACACGCGGGGCTGGCTGTCGAGGCTCTCGCTTTGACGCTGCAGACAGACCTGGGGGCTCCCACTCGTCCCCGCGTCCCCTGCGCTGTGTCCCAGCTGCGGCAGGTTCGGCTTGAAAGGGGATGAGGGGCAGCGGGGAAAATAACGTTTTCAGTGAGAAGTCTCCTTTTGGGATGATTTGCTCCAAATGCCCCAGCCAGCTCGGGCTCTGCGCTGTCCCTGCTCAGGAGGTGGCCCCGGGGCCACCCCCGCACTCGCTGGGGGCTCAGCCTGAAGCTGTGGCTGAAAGGGGGGGCTCACCCGCTGCCGTAGGGATGGGCGCTGCTCCCCAGTGCCCAGCTGCGCTGGAGTGGCATCGGTCCGCGTGAAGCTCTCTCCACGCCAGCCAGTGTGCCCATCGGCCCTGAGCGCCCCCGGCAGTGCTGGCGGCATCCCCGTGCCGGCGCAGGATGGGTGCGCACAGCCCCGGGGCAGGGGTTCCTCTCACATGCAGCTGGGTGAAGAGCTGGGCTTGGACCCGGCAAAACCCTCAGAGAGCCAAGGGCTTGGATTCTTGACCCTTGGAGTCACCTCCACGTGTGACACCCAGCGCCGGACCCTTCTGTGGCTTCGGGGTGAGCAAGGTGCTGATGAGGTGCCCCATGATGGGCGGGGCGTGGTCCCCAAGGTGGGGGACACCCAGCAGGGCTCGTGGCCACCACAGCCTGCAAAGCCTCCACCGCACCAGTGTGGGAGATGATGAGACCGCCTGGCAGGGCAGAGGGAAATCTGGTCCCCACGTGCTGGCTGGCGGGAGGGAACGGTGTCCCGCGCTCAAGGAGACGCGGTGCCGTGAGCAGTCCTGTCCTGGCTGCGGGCAGCCGCATGCCCGCCCTGCCTGCAGCCTACTCCGGCAGGAGGGCTTGGTGCGTGAGACCCCCCCGCCGTACGTGCCGCTCGCGGCGTACCCGTCAGGGATGTGACAGCCCGTCACCCCTCCTCAGGCCGCTGCCACCAGTGATGGGAGCTCGGTGCTGCCAGCCAAGCGCGCAGTGCCCGCCGAGTCACGGGCATCCCCGCGCCATCCCGAGCGGTGGGACCCTGCTCTTTCGCAAGGAGACATTTCCCCGGCGGCGATGTTCCCACTCGTATTCCCGCCCTGTCCCTTCGTGCCGACATCCTAACGAGGTCACGTTTCAGCAGAGGCTCCCAAGCCCTGATTCCAATTAAAACCTTTCATTTGGAGCTGGCCGTGGCGCAGCGAGCTGGGTACAGCTCTCGCCGCAGGGCTCCCGGGGGACCCCCCACCGAAGCGGGGTCACGCGAGGCTCCGGCAAAACCAGCTTTGGGCACCACGGCCCTCGGTGCTGGGCTGAGAGCGGATGGCTCCTTTTGGAGCCACTGCTTCCAAGGTGATGGAGGAGAGCATCCCCTGGCCTGGCTCCGTCACAGGGGTTTGCATCCCAGCGGATTTACTATCCTGATGGAAGGAGCCCCGAGGGCTGGTGCCGCACAGCCGGCTGGCAGAGAGGGGCTACACCGCGGGGCAGAGGGGGCACAGCCACCGGCAGCTGGGTGCTAACCCGCCACCTTCTCTCCTCTCCAGGTGGCTATGGATTGCCCTACAGCACTGGTAAGCTGCCCTACGGTGAGTGCTCGTAGCCCTCGCTCCGCGGTGGTAGCTCCTCGCGGCTCCGCCGGCTGCCGCTGGGGCCTCTTGGCCACCGATCCCCGGTGCCGTGTGAGGGGCATCCTGCTCCCAGGATGAGGTGGTCCCTCGGGAGACCCGTGGCTTGCCCTGCCGTGATGCCTGCGGGCGCGGCTGGGAGCAACCCGGCTCTCCGGGCATCCTGCGCCACGGGGCCGGGAGCCGTTAATCCGCAGGCACGCTGCAGCGCCGGCCGGCCAGCTGGCCCTCCGCTAGGACACATCCTGAGCCGTGGCCAGCTCCAGGGAGGGGTGTTGGACTGGCATCTCAACTGGCATCCCAACAGGGGGGAGCTGGCTCCGACGTCCTCCCCACATCCCTCGACGCCGGGCGGGGGAGAACCTTTGGGCCGAGGGAGCTGCTCCGTCTGCCTCGCTCCCCTTCCCGGGCCGGTGCCTGACCTGGCGCTGCCTTTCTGTTTGTGATTGCAGGCTTTGGGCCAGGCGGGATAGGAGCTGGCATCGGGGCAGGAGGAAAGGCAGGGTACCCCACTGGGACAGGTACACTCCCTTCCCAGGCAGCCCCAGGACTGGCAAGGGCATGGTGGCAGGGCCGGTGCTCAGGTGGGGTGTCGGGTGTGCCTGGCTGTCTGGTGGCCCCAGGGTGGCAGCGTCACCCCAAGGACAGCCTTCAGGGGTGCATCACCTCCCGAAGGAGAGCAGGGAGGACGCTGACAGGAGGGGCCGGTCCCCAGGGTCCGTGCGGGATGGGGGAGCTGAGGTGGGAACGGTCTCGGGACCTCAGCGGCTGCCCATGTCCTTCCCCAGGAGTCGGAGCACAGGCAGCAGCGGCGAAAGCAGCAGCAAAATACGGTAAGCCGCCCTCCACAGGCACATCCATCGCCCGTCTCCCCAGCGAGGCAGCTGCTCCCTCCCTCCCAGGCTGGGGGGGGATGCTGGTTGTGTCCCTGCATCACCGAGCTGACGGTCTCCTTCTCCCCTGTGACAGGAGCCGGTGTCCTGCCCGGGGCTGGTGCCATCCCGGGGGTTGGCGGAGTGGTACCCGGCGTCGGCGTTGTCCCAGGAGCTGGAGGTGAGGTGATGGCGAGGTTCGGCCCTGGGGCTCGGGGAGAGTCGCCTCCCCCGTCCCGCACCCCTGACTCTCTCCCGCTGCCCCTGCAGTTGGAGGGCCCGCAGCGGCGGCGGCGGCAGCGGCAAAGGCAGCGGCGAAGGCAGGCGCTTTCGGTGAGTTCCCTGCTGTCTCGGACAGATCTGGCAGCTGCCTACGGGACCGAGCTCGCTCTCGGGGCACGGAAGAGCCGTGCGTTGGTGCCGGGGCTGCGCGGCTTGCCCACCTGCCCCATCGCCCCCTGCTCCATATCCCGGGGTGCTCTCTCAGCCCCAGCCCCCTGCCCTGGCTCCTTGCTGGAGCTCGGGCCGAGGTGAAGCCACTTTGCTGAGCCAGCAGCTTTTGCAGGTGCACGGCAGCGAGGTGCAAAACCTGCCCCAGGGCTTTACCCCCTTGGGGGCAGCTTCCAGCAGCTGTTGGGAGAGCCGGGCTTGGGCAGAGCAGAGCTGGGTTTGCAAAAAAGCAGCTTTTTCGGCAGCGGCTGGAGGGCTGGCTGGCCACCTCGCGGTGCAGCAGCCCCGCACGGGGTGATACGTCCCCGTCACGCAGGGTTTCTCCGTAAGAGATGTGGTTTCGCTGTGCCAGGCTCCGGCGGGGTGTCTGGGGAGGCGGTGTCTGTAACGAGCCGTCATTCCTTAGCGGAGGGATGCGCTTGGTGGTGAAGCTCTCGTGTTTGCTTCTCCCCTCGTCGGCTGTCTTGCGGGAGGAAAGCGAGTAGGAAGCAAGTGCTCGTTGGAGCATCCAGAGGAAACGCATCCACCCCGGCAGCAGCTGGGATTTACAGCCGCAGCCTTGGGCGACCTCGGGGATCCCCGAGCTCCTCGGCTGCAGACCCATGAGCTGGGTGTAGGGAGCTGGGAATCCCAGTCCTGGGCGCATCCCAGACCCCCTGGGCAGCTGGTTCGGGAAGTGTGGAGAGCCCACCTCAAAGCCAGGTGTCCTGGAGCCTCCCGTGACTGCAGGGGAGGCCGTGTCCCCATCGGTGGCACGGGGTGTCTCGGGGGGGTTCTGACTGCTCTGCTTCTCTCCAGCTCCAGGGGTGCTGCCTGGGGTTGGCGGCGTCCCGGGCCTCGTGCCCGGCGTTGGCGGTGTCCCCGGCTTGGTGCCCGGTGTCGGAGGCATCCCCGGCGTGGCAGGTGACTGTTCCCAGGAGCCCCGTCCCCACTGCCCGGCTCTGCGGGGTGCATGGGGGCTGGTGGCTGAGGGTCCGTCTCTCCCTTGTTCCCAGGAGTCGGGGCGCCGGCGGCAGCGGCAGCGGCAAAGGCAGCTAAGTACGGTACGTGCTGCGCGGTGCGAGGAGCTCCCCGGCAGCTCCTCGGGGACTCCTGCTGACCCCCTCCACCGCTGGCACTCGGGTGCCCCCAGGCAGGCAGGTCTGCCCTGGGTACCGCTCCTGGCAGCTCATCATGGGGAAGCATCCGGGGACGGGATGCATCCAGCCCAGCTCCCGGCTGCTGCATCCGGGCTTGGCTTCATCCCCAGGGCAGGACTCTCTCTGGGGTTTCTGCAGGCTGCTTCATCGCGGTGAATGTACGAGACCGAACTCACGTCTTTGGACCTTGCCTGAATTCCTGGGCTTTGCACCAAAGCTGTTTTTCCGGCAGCAGAGCCGACCCAGGGTCTGGTGCCCACGGGCTCCGCCTCGCTGCCCGCGTGGGCAGGGATCCCCGGCAGAGGGACCCCCGGCCAGGGTCACCGCCTTCCAAAAACCTGGTGGGATCCAGCAAGGGCATCCGACGTGGTCTAGCAAGACCCAGGTGCCCAGGAGGCATAACCACCCCCAAGGGAGCTCCGGCGAGGAGGAGCCCGGAGGGCACAAGGGACATGGCCGAGCAGCAGGGCAGCTGGGAGCCTGCGCCCGGAGAGGAGGCAGAAGTGGCCCCGAGGCTCCGGCAGGGCTGGGGGATCCATGCGCTGCTCCAAAGGCCGTGCCAGGGGTTACACGGCCGGGTCCCAGGACCTTCGCTGGTGTCGTCACTGCAGAGCCCCGGGTGTCCCCTGGGAGCAGCCGTGCTCGATGGCAGCTTTGCTCCAAGGGCTAAAACCTTGCTGGCCCTTTCTTCCATTTCTCTTCTGCATCATGTAGATAAACATCCCACCATGGGCCCAGGGAAGGATTTAGGGAGAAACTTGGCAGTGACAAGTTAACGGGTGTGTGCTCTGTGCCGAGGTCCCAGGCACCAGCCGAGCAGGGGGCCATGGGGATAACTCCCGTGGCGCTCAGCCCTTCCAGGAGTGACCTGATCCTTGTCGCTCTGGCAGTAACGAGTGCCAGCATGTCTAGGCTGTCACCTCCCTGGGCACCTTCCCGGTCTGGCCAGTGCCCAGGGCACCCAGCTCTTCCGGGCGGCTGCTGGGGACCACCAGCCACCTCCTCCGTGACCTGTTTGGCTGCAAGCCTTGGCGTCCCCATGACGAGGACCATCTGGAGCCCCCCAGGATGATGAGGACCATCATGGTCCCCTGTGCTGGTGACTTCCCAGCCTCTGTTTTACAACAGCAGTTTCACCATCCTCGCTGGGGCTTCTTGGGAGACACGGGCCCAGTCCCTCCCTTACACCGCTGTGCATCTCTCCTGGGACGAGGCGGTGGGGTGCTCTCCTCACCACGGCAAGACAAGAGAAGGCCTATACTGAGGTCCCGTTTTCCAGTTGTTGCTGCAACGAGATCTAACTTCACCCTTCTCATTGCCTGCAGGAGCTGGTGTTGGCGTTCCTGGCATTGGTGGTGTCCCTGGTGTCCCTGGTGTCCCTGGCGTCCCTGGCGTGCCCGGCGTGCCTGGTGTCCCCGGCGTCCCTGGTGTCCCCGGTGTCCCCGGTGTCCCTGGTGTCCCTGGCGTGCCTGGCGTGGCTGGTGTGCCTGGTGTGCCTGGCGTGCCTGGCGTGGCTGGGGTTCCCGGAGTTGTGCCTGGCGTTGGAGGTGAGTGGATGGGCTGGCACGAGCTGATGGGATGGTGCTGGCCTCGCCAGTCTCCTGACCCTCTCCCTTCCATCCCCACAGTGGATGCTGGGAAGGCTGCAGCGAAAGCCGCAGCGAAAGCCGCAGCATTCGGTGAGTCTCCATCATCCTTTCCCAGGGAGGGAGGAGGGATGCTTGGAAACGGCAGTGTGGGGGGCACCCCCGGCACTACAGATGGCGGGGAGGGCAGCGAGACTCCTGCCTTTGGAGCCTGCCTGCCCAGCCACGTCCCTGAACCTCTCTGCAGGAGCAGGGCGCGTGCCCGGTGTCGGCGTTCCCGGTGTCGGTGTTCCCGGTGTCGGTGTCCCCGGTGTCGGCGTGCCCGGTGTCGGTGTGCCTGGAGTTGGTGTGCCTGGAGTTGGTGTTCCCGGTGTTGGCGTGCCCGGTCTGGTGCCTGGTGCGGTTGGAGCCATACCAGGTGAGATGGTGTCTAAGGGATGCTCAGNTCCCGGTGTCGGCGTTCCCGGTGTCGGCGTCCCCGGTGTCGGCGTCCCCGGTGTTGGCGTGCCCGGTGTCGGCGTGCCTGGAGTTGGTGTGCCTGGAGTTGGTGTTCCCNTCCGTGACCTGTTTGGCTGCAAGCCTTGGCGTCCCCATGACGAGGACCATCTGGAGCCCCCCAGGATGATGAGGACCATCATGGTCCCCTGTGCTGGTGACTTCCCAGCCTCTGTTTTACAACAGCAGTTTCACCATCCTCGCTGGGGCTTCTTGGGAGACACGGGCCCAGTCCCTCCCTTACACCGCTGTGCATCTCTCCTGGGACGAGGCGGTGGGGTGCTCTCCTCACCACGGCAAGACAAGAGAAGGCCTATACTGAGGTCCCGTTTTCCAGTTGTTGCTGCAACGAGATCTAACTTCACCCTTCTCATTGCCTGCAGGAGCTGGTGTTGGCGTTCCTGGCATTGGTGGTGTCCCTGGTGTCCCTGGTGTCCCTGGCGTCCCTGGCGTGCCCGGCGTGCCTGGTGTCCCCGGCGTCCCTGGTGTCCCCGGTGTCCCCGGTGTCCCTGGTGTCCCTGGCGTGCCTGGCGTGGCTGGTGTGCCTGGTGTGCCTGGCGTGCCTGGCGTGGCTGGGGTTCCCGGAGTTGTGCCTGGCGTTGGAGGTGAGTGGATGGGCTGGCACGAGCTGATGGGGTGGTGCTGGCCTCGCCGGTCTCCTGACCCTCTCCCTTCCATCCCCACAGTGGATGCTGGGAAGGCTGCAGCGAAAGCCGCAGCGAAAGCCGCAGCATTCGGTGAGTCTCCATCATCCTTTCCCAGGGAGGGAGGAGGGATGCTTGGAAACGGCAGTGTGGGGGGCACCCCCGGCACTACAGATGGCGGGGAGGGCAGCGAGACTCCTGCCTTTGGAGCCTGCCTGCCCAGCCACGTCCCTGAACCTCTCTGCAGGAGCAGGGCGCGTGCCCGGTGTCGGCGTTCCCGGTGTCGGTGTTCCCGGTGTCGGTGTCCCCGGTGTCGGCGTGCCCGGTGTCGGTGTGCCTGGAGTTGGTGTGCCTGGAGTTGGTGTTCCCGGTGTTGGCGTGCCCGGTCTGGTGCCTGGTGCGGTTGGAGCCATACCAGGTGAGATGGTGTCTAAGGGATGCTCAGGATGTCGCCAGCAGTGCTGGCTGAGGTGGCATGGCCGCCACGGCCCATCGCTGCCCCTCACACTCCTCCTCTCCCCCAGGAGTCGGAGTTCCAGCGGCCGCCGCTGCTGCCAAAGCAGCTGCCAAAGCAGCCAAGTACGGTAAGCCGGGATCTCTCTGGGGTTATCCCACATGTCCTGTCTCCTGCTGCCTCCCCACCCTGGGCTGCTCTCCTCGTTGGGGCTAAGGCCCGGCACTGCACGGCGTCCTTGTGGGTTGGGGCGAGGAATGAGCTCTCCACAGGGCTGTACATGCTGTGAGGTCCTGCGGGTGTCAGGAAGTGCTCTCCAGAGAGCTGGTCTGCATGGAGGGTCCTAGGTTCACCATCCATACACCTTCTCATACATTAGTTCATCCACCCTCCCATCCACCCCAGCAGGCAGCCAGCCAGTCAGCTCAGTATCCATCTGTCCACCCATCTGTCCATCCATCTCACCATCCATCCATCTCACCATCCATCCATCCATTCCACCATCGGTACATCCATCCATCCATCCATCCACCCATCCACCCATCCATCCATCCATCCATCCATCCAT
>VZSC01004117.1:0-29486 GCA_013398225.1 Steatornis caripensis
AGAATAGAGGCTGCTCTGCACTGGTTCTCCAAAGAGATAGCAAGAGGAGGCTGCCAGGCAGATGCGGTAATTATTTTAAATTCCTGTTCTATCAGCAAGCTGCACCATCCCAGTCGCGCTTGGAATACGCAGGAGATGCCGTCAGGAGTGTTGCATTCTCCTGTCAGCCGAGCTGCTTGTGTTTTACACTATTCAAAGAGACAAGGAGAGGGATGGAAGAGTTACACCATCCAGCACGGAGACCTCCCCGTGCTTGAGCAGCCCTTTTGGCCCCCGCGATCAACAGCTCCCAGCCTGTGATCCCGACTGCAGTGAGCGGCTGATCCCCGCTGAGCACAGCCTGGCTGGTTACGCCTGTGCTAAATGACCTACTTTACTCCACTTTCTTTGCTGAGAGTTGCCTCTCTGCCAGGCGAAACCCCACGAAACCCCTCTCAGATCCGCTCTGGCTCATAAATTAAAGAGGATTCCAAGGTGGCACAGTGAAGCTCTTGAGCGCGGGGAGGACCATGCCGCATGTCTTGCAAAAGCTCCTCTCCCTGGTGAGGGGCTCAAGCCCTCAAAATCCTGGTCGTTTACATCGAGGAAGGCAAAGATTCAAGTGCCAAGAAAGCACTACCTCTGTTACTTGTCCTGGAAAGCTCAGGATGCTCAAGCCCTGTTACAGCCCATCTCGCGCGCCTAGCCCTCCTGGCTGCCTGTCAGTGAGTCCGCTTCCATTTGACAAAGTGGGCACTTGGATCCTCAAAGCACCCCTGGACCGGAGCTGTGAAGAGGCCATTAAGTAAGATGCTGAGAGTGGGGAAGGGGAAATGATCCCGCAGCCGGGATGCTGCCGCCCTCCCTATGATGCTCTGCAGGTGCCTGGGGCGGTGGGGCTTGGGTGGGCGGTGATGCAGTCGAACCATCGCTGCCGCAACGCCGGTGATTGGGAGTAGCCTTAACCAAGTGGCTGGGTGCAAAAAAATTTGCAAGGCAGGGCGTGTGAAGCGGGGGCCCCGCAGCCTATCTTTAGGTAACCTCTAGGCAAAAGTTCGGCGCTTGCACGGCTCTCGCCAAGATGCGCATTTATCCCACAGCTCTAGAAATCAGGCCAGGTCCCTCTTTCTCCTTCCCGCTTTCTCTTCCTCCTCCTTCTCCCTCCTTTGCATTTGTGCTGGGTGTTGAAAAACCTATTCCTGGGAGCAGCGCTTTCATCCGCGCCCTGGCATGTGTACGGGGCAGGAGAAGGGGAGCTTTCGGCAAATGAGAGCAGCATCTGCGTGTATTAAAGAAACATAAATCTACCCTTTCACAGATGCAGAATTGAGTCTGCAGAGGCCCTGGATCTACAAAGCATTAGGGCAGACAAAATAATGAGGTGTGATCCAAGGATTAAAGCCAGTGCTACCCAAATACTCAGAGTTACCCCATATTTAGGTCCCTTGCTCCAGTGTTACCCCAATTTCACGGGGAAGGCAAGCCGCCAGCTGCCGTTCTCAGCCTGGCGTGCTGCCGTCCTGTTTGGGTGCTGGGGTGCCCTGTGCCTCCCTGGGCTGGGGAGATGCAGAAAAAGCCGTGGTGCCACTGCCTCAGCTTTTTATTCTAAAAAATGGTGGGAGAATCTGGGTACAGAATATCTGGGACATTTACTGAGGGCTCGGCAGAAGGTTTGTCCCTCTCCTGCTCTCTGTGGCTGGCCGTCGTTGGCGCACGGCTTGCTCACCGCCTCGACAGGGCACAGGACGTGGGGGCATTGATCCAAGCCCGAACTGCACGACGCTNCCTGTGGCTGGCCGTCGTTGGGGCACGGCTTGCTCACCACCTCGACAGGGCACAGGACGTGGGGGCATTGATCCAAGCCCGAACTGCACGACGCTCCTTTGGCAGATTGTTGGTTTGAAGGATGACTTGCTGTGTTCACAGGGACCCGAGAGGATCGAGCACCGCAGCCTCAGGGCTAGCAGAGAAACCCCAGGGCTGGCGAAAACCCAGGGAGTTTCTTTTGCTGCTGCTTTGGTGCAGCCAAAATCAGCTCCTGACAAGAGCAGCGCTAGGGTTTGGGGAGCCGGAGATGCCGAGGTCATCCTGCTGCTTGCATCCACACGGACAACAGCCAGGCACTGTCCACCAGCTGCCCCTGCGCCCTCCGCAACCTCCCTCCCACCATCACCTCTCCGGTCTGCAGGCACCAGGCAGAATCAGGCCCCAAGGACATGGATTTTACCCAGTGAGAGATGGAGGTGGGGGGCAGGCAAGGGAAGCAGAACGAGTCTATTCTGCCAGACACCTGCTGCCCGCCTTGCAAAAAAATGCCGACGGCGCATCGTTTGAGAGCGTAGCCTTTTCCGCTTAGGCGCGGGGTTGTCTTCCACTGTCCTTTTATCCTTGGCTAATTAAAGGCAAATCTCTGCTGAAGGAACACAGTTCTTCATAGTTGAGCCTTAATAACTAGAAAGTGGTTGTGAACGTTCAGAGGCAGCTGCAGAAATCCTGGGCAGAAATAGCATTTTTTATCTCGCAGCTCACCAGCTCTGGCTCCGGGGATAATAAATGTCTGGGTTGTAGACGGAGGCAACAGCAGATACAGCCCAGTATTCTCCAAGATTACAAAAGGATCAGTTGGATGGACCAGCTGAACTCCCAAGTCATCCCTGGGGAAGACCTTGGAGCTCACGTGGCCACGGTGAGGTCCCACCGATCCTCGGGGATGCTGTGCTTAATGATGTCGGTGAATTTTGTCTGGGCAAAGATGTTTGCTGGTCTCCGGGCAGGCGGTTCTAGGTGCAAGTCCTCTCATCCCCAAGGAGGTGTCTACAGGCAGCTGGATCCCATCTGGAAAGGGCATCGCCCCGCTCTGGCTGCTGTAAAGCAAGGTGAGGGAGGCTGGTCCCAGGTCCCTGGCGTCAGGTGAGATCTTTGAGATGGGGCCTGGGGAGCCCAAATCCAGGCTGAGAAGGTGGAAAGGGCAGAGGGAAGATGGACCGTGGTGCTTGCTTTCACATTTTGCTGCAGCCGTTCTCCGCCCCCCGCCAGCACTGCGTGGTGGAAGGGCTTTGCTCCAAACCTTGTGTTTTATCTCTTTGGGAGGGCCGGGCAGCCGCAGGGTAAACGAGCAGTGCTGGAAGCTCCTTCTCCAGCTTCAGCTGTCTAAACCCAAGTAGTCTGGTCTGCTGGGATCACCCAGGGCTCGATGCGTTCAGTGGAGAGACCGGCATCTCCGAGGGACGGAGGGATGAGGCTCCCCTTGGCTGTTGGCCTCCTTCCAGCAACTGCGCAGGGGGTCCAGATGGTTGCAACTTCTTCCACGTCCAGACTAGTCCGATCCACGCTCTCGAGCATTCACATGCTGGTTATTTCCACTCTTTGAAAGGCAAAAGGAGAATTTAACCCTGGAAGACCTCCATCAAATAAGAAGAATGCTCTGCACTTGTATAACGTCTCCTAGCCAGGCAGCCCAAAGCACTTTACTCACAAATGTTTTTAAAGGTTTTCAGTTATTGTAATGCCCTGAAACTCTTAAGGATAAAAAAAAAAACCAGCGGAGCATTTGGTATAGCAGGGCCTAATTTCATTAAGATAGACATACACAAAAAATAAAGGTTGTGGCATCCAATAAGGCTAGCAAGAGGCCGGCATTGGTAGTAACTATTATTATTCTTCTGAGGATGACGTTACATGGCTCTTACACAGTGCTTTTCATTAGTCGCTCTAAAGTGCTTTAGGAAAGAAGAGATTCAGATGTCTCGACCGTCTGCGGCTATTTCAGCGGAGGAGCACAGCTGATGGTCTTCTGCAGAAGCTCTTACTGCAGTTTTACCGGTTGCAGGGCAAGGGCCTCCTCTGCTCAGCTCCCAGTCACCCTAATGGCATTTTGTTTATTAGTCAGCTTCTAGAAGTCTCCCTGCACTGCACAGCCCAGGGATGTGGTCCTGACAAACCAGAAGAGCACTGGACGGACACCCCTTCCATCAGTACCCCCCTTCTCTACGACCCACTCCGGCATTCCCATTCCACCCACAGCAGTCCGATGCTAAAATCCCCGTATTTTTTGCCATTCGCACATTTATGTGAGCAGCAGCCTTCCCACGGAGGGAAGAGGTGCGAGGTCCCTGGGAAGGGGGACGCCCCCGGGGCTTCAATCTGCCCCAGGGTTTTGCTCTGCGTAGGCTGTGCAAGGACACAGAGGAAGGGCATTGCAAGAGCTCCCTGGCACGGCTCTGCAGTACAAATTCCCCTCCGGTCTTCCTCCCCGCTCTGGCTGGGGGCCAGGCAGGTAACATTAGCCACTGTCTGCTGTATCCCTGCACATATGGGTGCGAGCTTGGGCTCCAGGCGCGCGGGACCGTCCCTGAAGCAGCAATAACTCCATCCTCACAGCACCAGGCAGAGCAGCCTCCGCCGGACAGGTCCGTCCTTGCCTTCACCCTGCCTCGCAGCATCCGTGGGCAGGGAGGAGCGGCTGAAGATGAGCTGGCCTCGTGCACCGTCTCGGGGAAAATGCTGCCCTGAGCTGGTGCCTGCGCCTCAGTTTTGAGGCTCCTGGGTGCTGCCGACATTCAGCGCGTGTTGGAAGGAGCCCGAGTTTGACGTCAGGGAGCACGCGGGCACTGTCTGCGGGGGGGTTGGAAAGAGCTCGGCCTCGGCCTGGGGCTCCCTGCCGTACGTATCCCCTTGCCACTTGCGAGACTCTTGTTTTCAGTTGCCTTTGCTGTTTGGCTCCTTTAGCATTGGAAAATCTCCTCTGCATTGGTTGGCAAGTGTGTACCCCAGCGTGTGCGCGCCCAGACTGGTCCATGACCATGGGACATGGGAACGGATGCGCTCCCTTACGCGTGGACATGCCAATACAGTCGTTAAATCCCAGTGAGCGCTGGTGTCAGATCCCTTCCCCTCCTAGTTCAGCCTTAGTGATGATGCTGTAGGGGAAAATAGCTCATGGGTTTAGCTCAAGCGGTTCCCCGGGGGGATGGTGGCACCTTGACCATGGTGAGAGACGTCACTGGAAGAAAACAGCCCCTGACAGCTCCAGAAAGAGAAGCAAAGGCACCTTTGACCACAACGCAGGCTTTGCTTTGGTGCTGTGCAGGGTAAATGGGATGGCACTGGGATGCTCTGTCAGAGGGAGAGGGTTTGCTCAGGTGGCTTCTCACTGGCAGGGGCTCAGGAGTGGCTCTGCTGCGCTCTGCAGCTCCTGAGAGCTCATCCTCTCCCCCACCCCAGCATCAGCAGAACCGCCGGCTCAGCACAAAGCTGCAACATCGCGGCTCAAGGATTAGACATTCATTTGCCATAAATAGAAAATTGGAGGAATGTGTTTTAGTGTATTAAATATATTCCAAGAGGCTGCTGATGCACAGGAAGATGACTATCCTATCGATCCCTGCCCTCGTCCTGCTCCCCAGCTCCCTCTGGGAAGAGATGACCTTCTCTCCCTGTGCCGACCCCAGGGCCTGACCCTGTGGCCAGGAGCTGAGGATTTGGCACCGTGGTGGAAGCGAGAGCCCTAGAGCCGGGCTTCCCATCAGGCTGGTGCTCTGGGGGATGTCTCACGCTTATGGAGGCATCCCCAGGAGGACTTCGCCGTTCAGTCTCGGTGTTGGGAGTCCCATTATGGTCAGCAGAGAGAAACTCCTCCGCATGATTCATCTGGCTTAATTTAGCTGTTTGCCTCAGGGCCAGAAGAGGCATGCCTTAAAAGAACCCATTTTTCTGCATTCATGGTGAAAGGAGTCGGGCAAACAAGCTCAGGTGGACTGCAGACGCCCACTGTTGGTGCAAGGGATGTTACTCGGATTTCCAGGGCACCGATGCCTGGAAGATCCTTATTAAGACCTAACTGTTGGAGCTGTGTGGGATGGGATGGCTTTGATACATGCCCAGGCAGAGCGGTGCCGAGATGTGGTGTTCGCATGACTATAACTGCTTCCATCCCCAGTTCCGTACCTGGATCCGTATTTTCACAGTGAAGCCGTAAGAACCTGCCCCCCACTCTCTCAGCTGGTGTCTTGCATGCCCACGAAGAGAGAAGACCCCTCTGGATGCTCTTTTCTGGGCCGCGTGCATTTGGCGTGCTGAGGAAGTGCTTTCCTGGCTGCCTGCGCTCCCGCCTTCTGCTGTGGTGGCACGATGCCTGCTCATGCATTGGCCGGATGGTTTCCCAAGGCAAGCTCTTGCCAAGGGAAGATGGGTTGAATGGCCAGCCGGCACAACGTCACAAGTACCACAAGCCTCGGCGATGGCATGGGAGAAGCAATTTTGGGGGGCAGTAGGTCTTCATGGTAGTAGGTAGTAGGTCTTCAGGGTCTTCATGTAGCTCTGCTGAGAGGCATCCCTTGCACAAACAGTGGGCATCTGTGGTCCGTCTGAGCTTGTTGTCCTGATCCCTTTCACCATGAATGCAGAGAAATGGGTTCTTTTGAGGCGTTCTTCTCCTTGCTTGACAGCTGATGTCCAAACTAAGCTGGACGATTGATGTGGAGGAAGGCCTCTTTCTCTCTGCTGACCACGACAGTTCTCTTGGCAACAAGACTCCACACACTTCTCCTGGGGATGCCTCCGTACGTGTGAGAGATGAGGAGATGAGTCAACGGGGCTCCAGATTCCCATAGGTGCTGTCTTTCCCCACACCAAATACAAGTCATCTTCTCGTATCCTCGAGTCATCACTGCTGATAGCAGTGGCAGAAACCACTGCAAGATGGTGCTGCAAGACTAGCCCAGAGGAAGCCAGAGGAGCCATCAAGGTCCCATGGCAATGCAAGGGACAACAGGGCTTCGTGGCAGCTCAGTGCTGTATTTTCTGGGCTACTGAGCTGGTTCACTCCCAGCCGCGCAGCTCAGAGTGCCTTTGGTTCCCAGTGCTGCCAGAGGCCTGGCACCCCTCTGCCACCGCTCCGTTGCCCTGACCCTGCACATGTCCCTGGATTTACTCCAATTTTACGCCTGATGAGGCTCGGGCCTTACGTTGCCAGTTAATGGACCTCAAAATGCCTAGAGATCCTGGTCCTGCTTCCCTGGCTTCAACAAGGGTGAAATTTTGCTGGGGGGGTGTTGAGGGGGTCGGGGTAAGGGATGGTGAAGTTGTGGGTGCTCAAGTCCCATGGGGGCGGGGAGGTTCATCCCTTAGGGGCCCATGGGAGAGCTCAGTCTCTGCCCGGAACTGAGTATTTTGCATGTGTTTCCATGCAGTAGGAGCTAAAAGATGTCCTTTCTAAGGGTATCCTCTATTCCTTGCTCTCTTAATATTGGGTGAAGGCTGTGCCCATGGGAACTGCCTCATGGCTACACATTCCCAAGTCAAGCAGATGTGTCCCCTCTACCAGATCTGTCTACAAGAGGGTTTCCACGCCCAACAGAGGAGCAAAACACACTGCAAGGGACATGACAAGGCATCTGCAGGGAGATCGGGCTGAACTCGCGTCTCGGGAGTGAAGAACATCCTTCTCAGCACCTCCTCGTGATGTTTCCACCCGGGAGCAAAGCCATTCCTTTTTAGTGACTTTCTGCTTATTTCATAAAACTGTTGGGAAGGGTGGGGAGATTTTCTGTGGCCTTGGGAGAGACAAGAAGTCTCGTATGGTTCTTCTCCCTATTGATTGGACCCTTCAGACAAGATCTTCCTCTGAAAGGTATTGCCTCGGTTGTCCATTTTTTCGTCCAAAATCCTCCTGCAATGTTTGTAGCTGGCTGCTGTCTTCAGCGGTTCAGCTCACGCTCGCATCTGCCGTTTTTATAAATAAATGATGAGTGGATTGATTAGTCACTTCCCTCTGACTCCAGGCCTCTCACCCCCGACCGTTTGTTGGCTTAAATGGAAACTTCTTCAAACTCTTCTAGACGGTACCAGAGTGCAGATCCCCTTGGGATGAGGTCAGAGTGTTTAAGCACCAGAAAAATCTCCTCTTCACCTTTTTTCCCACCTCGCTTGGACATGAGGCGGGTTTTACCCTTGCTCACCCACTTACCCGCAGGGTCCCATGCAACGTATGCAGATCCCTGGAGTGGGATAAAGAGGAGCTGTTAGTGGGGTGGCTGCACCCACTCTGGGATGGGCAGGATTGTTCCCATAAGCCATCCGGGCCCCGTGCATCGCAGGGAAGGATGCTCTGCCTCTTTTCTCCCTCCTACAAGGCCTTGGGCAAGTCCCTCCAGTACAAACCCTCAAAAAAAAAAAAAGGCTTGGGGACTTGTGGATGCTTTAAAAACCTGTCCCCTTGCAACGAGTCACTGCCTGTGGTTATGCACAAGGTGGTTTTATGTCTTCCCCCATGAACCCCTCGCCTGCTGCTAGATGTGCTTCCTGAGGGAGAAAGGAGGAAGGGGCCAAGCCAGCAGTCCCCACCTCTGCCCCCTGTGCCCCCACGCCAGTTCTGTTGTCCCCTTCTTGATGTGGTACACTAGCAGGTACATCTTCCTATTTAGAGGAAATCTATAAAGCACTTAGTACAGAGTGAACCCGCCAGCCTTCCAGCACCCTTCTGCGGAAAATTGATTAGCCGATGGTTTAATCTTGGGGGTTTTGGTTTTTGCCCCCTTTCTCTCTGTTTCTCTGTTTTTCTGAAGCCACCTGGGCCACCCTCAACCACAGCACCCAGTACCCTATGGGGTCCATCCTGCTCCCACCTCTCATGCAGCGGTACAAAGCCCCGTGGCCAATGCCCCTGCGCCCAGCAGCCTTCCCCTGCCAGCGCTGGGGTTTTGGGGACAGTTTGAGCTCGGTGAGCAGCCAAGGTCCCATGGAGCCGTTGTGCATCTATCTGAGCTGCCTGGGGGCTCTACGGGACTCCATGCAGTCCCTGGGCTGAAAGGGGGTGACGTCCCCCCGTGGCGTGCTTCAGTCCGTACAGACTGGTAAGATCACCCCAGCGCACAGACATTTCCCTCTATGTTCATTTCCAGTGAGGGAAGCAACCAAGAGCTGGGAAACCACCCCCAGCCGATCTGCACATTGGTGCTTTGTTCACCTGCACGCTCTCCTTCCCCTTTGCAGGCTCCAAAAGCTCTAGGGATGGGAGGAATAAGCCGATCAGGCAAAGCCCATGGTGCCGAAAAGGTTGTAGGTCTTACCGTCAACCTTGGAAGAAGGAGTAAACCCTGCCCAGGACAACCTGAACCTGCACCTGCACCTGCACCCAGAACCCCTCCCGTGTCTGGCCAGGACCCACCACGACTGCTTTGGCCGCAGGGGCTGATGCAGACATTAGAGCCATTCCTGAGCAGGGAGCTGGGGAAATGTTCGTTTTTTTTCACGGAACAACGAGGACTTCTTGCCTGAATGCCTTTTGTTGTTGTGGGAAACATATTGTTTTGATAAATATCTTGCCTTGGGAATGTTGATGAGGAAAAAGATTTGAAGTTTTCAAAGCATCCCTTTGGGAAAACAAAAACCTCTGTTGTTTCAAATGTTAAGTTTGTTGGGAAAATGCTTTTAAAAGGTTAACATTGAGTCAAATGCTTGGTTTAAGAGCAGCACTCATTCAAATATTCAAACTGCAAAATTTTTTGGTGTCCCAAACTCTAATGCTAGGGAGGAAAACCAACCAACCCCCCTGCCAAGAGCCTCCAGAGGTGGAAAAGCTGTTTCCAGCCCAGAAATTGTCTTTAAAAGAAGGATTAAAGGGTCAGGGTCTGTGGAGGTACCTTGCACCTGCTTTTTGTCCAAGGGTGGCCCCAAAGCCGCTGTGGCGATGGAGCTGTAGACCTGAGCTGTAGACCTAAGCTGGGGCACGGGTGGGAGCTGCTGGAGCTGACTGGTCCCTCCTCCCTGGGTGAACCCAGCTCGATGGCTGGGACATCGCACCGGGGTGCGGAGCAAGGGCTGAACCCAGTAGAAAACCCCACCCTGGATTTTTTTCTTTTTTTTGAACCTTTTCACTGGAGGATGATAAAGGAATTTGCAACCGGAGTCTTGCCGGGAGGAGGACCAACAGCACCATGAGCACATCTTCGTACGTGCAGGCTGGAGCGGGGAGAAGTGCGAGAGCGAACGGCACTCGGCACATTTAAAACTGTTCTTGCAGAGCTGGAAAAACCCCGGTCCTGACGAAAACCATTTAAATCTCCAAGAGGAAAATGCCCAGAGTTTCAGCAGCTGAGAACATCCTCAAATGGGACTCGAAGCAGAGCCTTGGGGAGACACAGGCTCGCTGTGCGTGGCGGGGGCCAAGGTGGCCAGCAGGGGACACGTCCGCTGAGGATCCAGGAGCATCACATCTCTCGGAACTGCTCCGAGCCATGACCCATGGGAAGGGTTGCGAAATACCGCAGTGATGCTGAAGCAGGAGGAGACGCTTGGGCACAGAGCAGCTTCCTGGGAACGTGCTCTTCTCTTACGTGTCACAAATAACAACGAAATAAAACCAGCGTTGGGATGGGTTTTTTTGCTGGAAGGGATCCCTGATTCCTGCAATGAGCTCCCAGTCCACTGGAATTAAGTAAACATCCCCAGTAGCTGCCCCTCGTGTCCGCACTGATGCTGCACCGGGAGCAGGGAGACAGCACAGGGCCTCACGTTGGTTTAATGTCAGACGTTGTTTTCTTGTTTTCCAGGTGGAGAGCAGAGCACAGGGAGCTGCAGACCGGAGCAGAGGGGATTTCGTGATCGGTTTTTTGGCCACCGTAAATTTGGGTGAAATTCCACTGAGGTTTTGAGCCAGGGGAAAGCAGTGGAGGAAAGGGGAGGAGAGTGCTGAGAGCTGAACCATGTAATTTGGATACTCCTTGCAAAAAAGTGTTCACCGCTGTCCTACAGTGGAAATACATCCCTTCCTGAACTGCCCTTTTTTTGGAAGGGCAGAAAGGCTTGGGCATTTTCTCCTCACTGAGATATAAATCCTTTTTTTCCCCTGGGGCTCCCTTGTCCCACACACCCGAAGAAACGTCCCATCCTGTCCCCATGGCATCTGCGACCCTCCCCATGCACCGTCCCCAGCTCGCCCCCCTCCGTGGGGCTGCCCCCCAAGCCGGAGGCTCCGCTTGGATTCATCCTTCCCCAGTTCAGTTCTAGACATCTTGCTGCTATTTAAATATTTACAGCAGACGGTGGTAAAAAAGATTGGAACATGAATTATTCACAGCTTCGCTTTTATCTTGGCAGGGGCCGTTGTATTTAGCAGGGAGGATTCCTCCGGCGGAGAGACGGGCCGTGTTGAGGAAGTGGTCGAGAAAGTGGGGAGGGAGGGAGGGTCTCTGGGTGGCCGAGGGGAAACCAAGCGGGCACGTACGTGGCACGGTGAAAGGAACGCGGCACTCACGCAAGACGTACTTTTTTCCTCCTTGCGCGTCTCTCTAAGTGGCACAGGGCTGGTGCATCGGGGGGACGCGTTGGCACCCTGCTGATGCGCCTGAGCGCGTCAGACGTCTCCGAGTGCAGGAGATGCTGCGGCGCCTGCCCGGCCCCGTGTACGGGTGTAAGTCCCGGCTCCAAGCTTGTCTGCGGGCTTGTGCGTCCCTGTGCCTGAGCAAGGGGGGGCGATTTCCAAAGGGACTGTGTCCCACTGAGCTGCCATCGCTTTGGGCATCCCTGGCACCAGGCGGTTCTGTGACCCAGCCCGCGTGGCTCGAGAGCGAGCGATTTCCCATAGGCAGCGCCGTTCACACGAGTGGTTTCCAGCGACTGCGAAATATACTGCAAATCCCTCCGTGCTCCTGCTCACCCCCGAGCAATTTACCCCAAGGATGCTCACAGAAAGCATAACGCAACCCCCCGCGAGACACTTTTTCCGGGGACTCGCGGGCTTCAGTCGCACCCTCGAGGCGAATAAGCTTCGGCTGCGAAAGGGAGATGGAAAATCCGCTTTGCCTTTCTGTCCCTGGCAGCTTCTCCCCAGCAGGACTGACTCCCACCAGCCTGCGGGGGGACTTTGACACCGTTTTGGATCAAAAGGGGAGCGGGTGACGTAAATTGGAGTCAGTTTTTGGAGGGGAGGAGCGAGGCAGAAACACGTTGGGAAAAAAAAAAAACCCCACAGCCCTGTGTCTCTTCTCCCTGGGATCAGGGCTTGTTCTCAAGCTGATGGCATCTTGTTTGCACCCAAAGAAGCCGGAGCCTGGTGCTGGACCAGTCCCCCCAGTATGGCCATGCAGAAGAACCCAGGAGCACCCTGCCTGCGACGGCAGAGCCTGACCCTACAGCGCGGAGGGACGGGAGGCAGCAGCGGCCTCACGGCGCTGGCACTGCGGTGGTTTGCAGTGAGCTGGGCACCCCTGCCCCTCGGCTCCACCGCTTCCCACTGCGGAAGGATCCGGCCCTCTCCACCTTTCCAGGCTCTTGCATTTTTTTTTTGGCCTGCAGTGGGAGGCGTGCAGCGAGGCGGTTTGATTTGCAGCTCTGTTTCCTTTCACCATCCCCAGCGAGAGCAAAATTGAAATGGGGTTTTATGGCTCCTGCCTCCCCGCGGAGGCTGCAAACGCTTCGCGGCGCAGCAAGAGGGGAGCGGGCAGCCAAAAGGCAGCTCACGACACAGCTCCGGGCAGGATCGGGCCCCGTGGGGCTGCCAGGGCGGCGGAGCAGCCAGTGTCTGCTGCCAGCCCGGCCCGTGCCAAGCACCAGAGGCTTTTCCTAAAGGGCGCTTTCCCATCAGCCGGCCTAAATACTCCCCCTCTAAGGCATCGCCGACACGGGGCCAGCCTGACTTCCTGGGGGTGCCCCGTGTTACCCCAGCTGGGATTTGTCCCTTCCACTCCACAGCTGCAGTCGGGGCCGGGGAGGCCTTGCACCCTTTTGGCCCTGGGCTCAGCTCCCGCAGCCCCACCAAATGCCTGCACCAGCAGAACGACCCCTCCGCGCCTCAGTTTCCCCGTGCCTGCAAGAGCCGCCGTACAAAGCTCAGGNCCACAGCTGCAGTCGGGGCCGGGGAGGCCTTGCACCCTTTTGGCCCTGGGCTCAGCTCCCGCAGCCCCACCAAATGCCTGCACCAGCAGAACGACCCCTCCGCGCCTCAGTTTCCCCGTGCCTGCAAGAGTCGCCGTACAAAGCTCAGGGGGACTGGATTTGTAGCTGATGGCAAGATGGGACTTTTTAGCTTTTCCTGGGAGGGCCCTAACTTGCATTCCTCCCCCCTGGCACCAAGGGGGGAAATGAAAGGCCAGGGAAGGGAGCATTTGGATGCCTGCACCCCGAAACCTGGCCGCTCTTGCAGAGCGGCGATGTCCGCGTGCACAGCTGGAGACTCAGCATCACGAGCCCGCAGACAGACCATGCCCTGGGTTTTTGCACATGGGAAAAGCTGCATTTCCCCGTCTGGCCACGTACCATCGCCGGGGCTTCCCTAAGAGGTAATTCAACCATCATCAGAACAAAAAAGTGTTAAATGACTCTGTGTCATTAATCCCACGGAGATATCCCAGCGAGGGCTGTGTCGTGCCGGTGGGGTGGGAGAGAGGGACCCTTCCTGCTCGGTGGATGGAGACACGAGGTGTGAGGAGCTCATCTGAGGAGGAGTTCAGGTTACACCAAGGGTCTGCCCAGCCTCCCAATTAAGGGCTGTCTTACCTTGTCCCTCTCATCCCCAGCAGCCCAGGCAGCTGACCGAGGGCTCTCCCCATCCCCACGTCCAGCCCAGGGGCAGCTCCAGGCCCGTGTGGGATTTCAAGGGGCTTCCCCAGTGCGAGGCCCTGCACACCCCCCAAAAGGCCGAGCTCTAGCCCCCCAAATTTCAGCCCGTCCTTGGGCTTTCAGTGTGCCGCGGCAAAGCCCTCTCCCACACGGGATTTGCTGCGGAGACAGCTTGAATATTTTGCATACAAGTCTTTTCCAAGAAGCCTCCCAGAGCTGGGGGCAGGGGGAGCAGTGGCAGCTTGCAGGGCTGAGCAGGGTCATGGGCTGCCCGTGGGGCAGGTAACCTTAGGATGAAGAGGAATGTTTCTCCCTAATCCCGGCGAAGAAAGCCAGTGCTGGAGAAGGGACAATCCAGGGAGCTATTTCCCGCTTGGGAATTGCTTCCGGAGGCTCCCCGAGGTTCAGCTCTCCAAGGGGTGCAGCACGTCTTGCGGTTTTATGGGTGCAAGCAGGGGCTCGTCCACCCCAGGATCTTCCAGGAGCGGGGTCCGTCAGCTGCCCGTAGAGGAGCATAGGGATGGGGACAGCATCTCCAGACCTTTCCCGCGGCACGTCTCCAGGGACGTGCGCCTTGGGGACCGCGCTGCAAAGCCCTGCCTGGTTCTGCATGGATTTGTCCCTGCCTGTGATCTGTGGGGCAGAGAAGACAGGCCAACCCTCGGCTGTCGTCCAGCACCTTCCTGCCGTGGTCCAACACCTCCGTCGCTCCTCTTCACCCTCTTAGGAAAGCAGTGAGGGAATGGGAAGGGAGGACGCAGCAACCGGCGCTGGATCTGGGGTCAAGCGGGGTGCCCAACATCATGGGTGCTGATCACCACCAAGATCCTTTTCCTTTCCTCTTCCCTGCCCAATTCCTAGATTTTCATCCAGCTTTTCAGCCCAGCTGGCACATCTGGGCCCGAGCAGCAGGAAAACCCGTTCATTAGCGTCATCACAGGAGCTGTGGGCTAGCTGGCACCTGAGGAAGGAGGCGATCATCTGGTGAGCAGCTCCACCTGCCTGAGCTTAGAAAAGGACCTTGGCGAAGGCAGACCAGGCTGGGACCATCCCTTGGGCTGCTGGTCTTGCTGGGACAGCCTGGCGTGCTCTGCCCTTAGGTTAAAGGAGGTGAGCAAGGCCGGGGAGAGTTTAGAGGGGAGCAGGGGCTGCGTTTAGATCATGAGACGGCGATGAAACCCAAGGTGTGAGTATTTCACACGCAGCAGCGTCGGGGATGTTGTGACAGCTTTCCGGCAGCTCCCGTCTGCGTCGTCCTCCCCTGTGGGATCTGGGGAGGGGGAAGAGGCTTTGTTCCTAGAAAGGATGAGGCGAGGTGGGTTTCTGTGGGTTGTTTTGTTTTACCCCAGGGAATTTTGCGGATTTGTTTCAGGGCACGCGCCATCGGAGCGGGGGTGCGGTGCTGAGCTGGCAGGAGCAGGGCTGGGGGGAAGGGGGGAGACCTTTCTGGGGCAGCAATGAGAAACCAAGCCCCCAGGAGCCACCTGCACTTAGGAGCAAACACCTCATTTTTTCAAACCGCTATTTTAAATATTTCACCCCAGGAAGGCTGTGGGGTGCAACGACCACTGGGCTGATGAACATACCGGTGTCTAAGAGCTCCTGATGAATACGTCGGGGTTTAAGAGCATCTAAGTGCAACGCCTCCATGCCCAAGGGACTGCGTGGAGGAGCTGAGTGGGTGGATTTTTCCTTTTTTTTTTTAAAAAAAATTATTTATTTATTTTTCCCCCTCAAGAGGGTGAATTTTGCACCGGGCGCTTGTACCACCTGAACTTCCAGGAGCGTCACCGCATCGAGGCAGGTTTACACCAGCTGAAGATCCCCAGCAGCTTTTGAACTATCACTTCAGGGGTGAAAACCGGAGAGCGTGGGTGGAGGAGGGCGAAGGGGCTCCCACCCGTCGGGTCTTCTCCCATCGCTTCGGTTTGGGCGCGCGCCGTGGCGGAGGGGCCCGATGGAGCGAGATTTGCCAAGCTTTGGGAGTTCTCCGGAAAGCGGGTATTCGATGGCGAGCGCCAAGCTTGGGGAAAGAAAACAGACTTTAGGGACAAGGCTGGAAAGCCTCGTCGCCACCAAGACCGTTCCCGACCCGTATCTTTGCCCTTTGCGTCCAGCACTTTGACTCCACCACAGCAGTGAAGTTTTACGATGTAACGCTTGGCTGTCGCCGGGAAAAGTGCCTGCCTCTTCCGCAGCTCTGGCACGAGCCAGTTTGAGCTCTAATCCAGCAGACAAGTGAGGGGTTTCTCGCAGCAGGTGAACACGCTGAGGGGGCTGGGAGAGGGGAAATGGGATCTTCCCAGTGCCTGCAGCATCCCGGCTGGTGCAAACGTTGGCACCCGTCACCAAAAGCCCCTCCGCTCTAGGGCGGTGGGGCTGAGAAAACACTTGTTACGGGCCAAGCCGGGCTCTTCATCACAGGGGTGAATGACTTTTAGAGGGATATGTATAGACTTGAGGTCCGGAAGACAAAACAGCTGTGAACCAACCTCTTACTGCAGCTCCTGAAAGCTAGCACCTAAATCCCTTGGACAGCTTGATCCGAGATGGCTAAATCCGGTGGCTTTTGGTAGCCGAAGGGTCCCTCCCTGCATTCCCAGCCTTAACCTCCTCCCTGGAGCAAGGAGAGTCGGTAGGAGCCTGGTGCATGGGTGGGACCCAGCAGGTTTCCAGCTCTGCTTTCACCTGAAATCCTCAGCTTTTCCGATTGCAAGCGAGAAATTACCCCGGCAGCCTGCGCCAGCCCCTCCGCAGCGGGCAGGTCTTGCCTTCGGGGTAAGGTAACCGCAGCCTGGGGTTAGGAATATATGTTGGGATACAGGAGGCCACTTGACTATCTGTTCCTATGTAGTTACACGTATCTGCGTGTGTCGGTATGCACGTGTTTGCGTGCTCTTTTGTCTCTCGACAGGCAGAGGAATGTACCCACACGTGCTCTGCCTCCTTCCCCAGAGCAACGGCACCAGCAGAACCAGCTTCCTCCGCACCTTTCCCATTAGCCCGCTGAGTCCCGTTCTCAGTTGTGGCGAAAGTTTTCCCCAAAAAGACGAATTTTTTTTCGTCTCCCGGCTCAGCCTTCCTTGCAGCGCGTCCCTGCTCACCCCAGCACCCCGAGAGGCCGTTGGAGCTGAGCCCTGCTGCAGCCGATGCCCCTGTAAGCATCTCTTAGTGCAATGGCTTCGTTTGTACGCACAGCTGGATGGGGTTTCATCACTGGGAGTGACCTTGACCCTGTCATACCCTCCTGCATGTGTTGAAATGCATGGTTTTAAGAGTGAGGAGGGGAACTAGAGCCCTTAAAAATCCCTCTCGGTGCGTGTGTGCCTGTAGGCAGCGCATCCCTAAATAAAACACATGCACCACCGTCCTCTTCTGGCTGGAGCTGTGATATCGCAGGCACCCGCGCTGTTACACTGCAGCGACTTGCCAAGACCTGCAGGACTCTTTTTTTTTTTTCTAAATTTTTTTCCAGGTAAATTTGCCATGTGCCATCCCTCTCTGCTGCAGAGGATGGGATGCGGGGGCCCGACTTCATGAGCGGCACAGCCCTGGGTTTGGGCAGCGAGGGCAGGGGGGCTGGATGCAGCCGTCGGGTCCTTGGGGACCGCGGGGTGATATGGTGGGTTGCCCCCCCCATGCTGGTGACATGTAAATACATGTGGCATACTGTGAAAATACCGTGTCTTGGATTAAGCCGCTATATTTTCATCCCCCAGACAGCGGCACTGTTGGATTTAATTCCTCGTACAAGATATTTTTGATCTCTTCCGNTAGAGCCCTTAAAAATCCCTCTCGGTGCGTGTGTGCCTGTAGGCAGCGCATCCCTAAATAAAACACATGCACCACCGTCCTCTTCTGGCTGGAGCTGTGATATCGCAGGCACCCGCGCTGTTACACTGCAGCGACTTGCCAAGACCTGCAGGACTCTTTTTTTTTTTTCTAAATTTTTTTCCAGGTAAATTTGCCATGTGCCATCCCTCTCTGCTGCAGAGGATGGGATGCGGGGGCCCGACTTCATGAGCGGCACAGCCCTGGGTTTGGGCAGCGAGGGCAGGGGGGCTGGATGCAGCCGTCGGGTCCTTGGGGACCGCGGGGTGATATGGTGGGTTGCCCCCCCCATGCTGGTGACATGTAAATACATGTGGCATACTGTGAAAATACCGTGTCTTGGATTAAGCCGCTATATTTTCATCCCCCAGACAGCGGCACTGTTGGATTTAATTCCTCGTACAAGATATTTTTGATCTCTTCCGTTTACAGTCCACTGAGGCTTCTCCAGGAGGGGCACAAATTCCCCTGCGAGGTGAATTTAAGATAATTGACAGTAACTTTAATTTCCTTGGTCGTTTTTGCAGAGCCATCCTTAGCTAGCGAGACCCGGCAACCACGGAGCAGACAGAAACTGCTGCTTTGGAGACACCAGCAAGCACTTTCGGATGTCGCCGGTCCCAAGGTGCTGTGGGGACCGGGTTTGGAGTCTCAGACGGGGTAACCGGAACAGGCAGAGCTGTCCCCTCGAGCTGCTGCCGTGTATTGAAGGCGGGAAGGGGGCAGACCTGCACCTCCCTCACCCCACGCAAAGGGATGTTTTGGCAGCTCAGCCCTCTCGTGTGCTCCGTGCCTCAGTTTCCCCGCTTATAACCTTGCCTTGGGCAGGGTTTTGAGCCAGTGAAGTGGTGCCATGCTTGGCCTTATGCTTCTGTAAAGCAGGAATACCTGCTTGGGATGGATGTTGCCTTTTGCTTGTCTCCTGCCCCTCGCAGGAGGGAGCCTTGCCCTCTGCCGTGGCTCCAGCGCAGCTGGTTACAAGCAGGGCACCAGAGCAATCTCCCCGCCTTCCTCCTGGCTGTCCCCATTGCGTGCAGGGAGACGAAAGGACCGAGTACAGGATCGAATTTCAGACTTTCCCCCTCGCTCCTCCATCTTTCCTTCCCTAGTTTGCGGGGACATCAAAGCAGGGGTTTACCACCCTCTCTTTCTGCTGCAGCTTTTTATTTTCCATTTATGTCCCTTTTCTTCCCTGATTGCCTGAAAAAAAATGCCACCTCCCTCTCTTTTCACAGAATCACAGAGTGGTAGGGGTTGGAAGGGCCCCCTGGGGATCCCCCAGCCTCACCCCACTAAAGCAGGTGCCCCCAGCACAGGGGGCACAGGGACGCATCCAGGCGGGGTTGAATCTCTCTGCAGAAGGAGACTCCACAGCCTCTCTGGGCAGCCTGGGCCAGGGCTCGGGCACCCTCACGCCAAACAAGTTCTTCCTCACGCTCAGGCGGAACTGCCCGGGCTCCAGTTTGTGCCCAGTGCCCCTCGTCCTGGCGCTGGGCACCACTGGAAAGAGCCTGGCCCCGTCCCCTGGACACCGCCCTTTAGATATCGATGAGCACGGAGGAGATCCCCTCTGAGCCTTCTCCCCTCCAGGCTGAACAGCCCCTTTTGCGTCACCGCTCACCCCAAGATGTGACACAGCCACATCTGTACCCCTGCGCAGACGTGTATCTATCCAGCTGCAGAGATGAGGTAGGCGAGCGCATCTCTTCCTCCCTTTGCTGGTGGATCGAGGGAGGCGACCCTGCCCCTCTGCTCCGCTCTGGCGAGACCCCCCCCGGGGGGTCCTGCATCCAGCTCTGGGGTCTTCAGCACAGGGAACACACGGACCTGTTGGAGCGGGTGCAGAGGAGGCCACAAAAAAGATCAGAGAGACGGAGCACCCCTCCTACGAGGAAAGGCTGAGAGAGTTGGGTTTGTTCAGCCTGGAGAAGAGATGGCTCCAGGGAGACCTCACGGAGGCTGTTCAGTACTTCAGGGGTGCTCGTAAGAACGAAGGGGACGGACTTTTTAATAGGGCCTGTTGCAACAGGACGAGGGGTAATGGGCTCAAACTAGGAGAGCGGAGGTTCAGATGGGATAGGTGGAAGAAATGTTTTATGTTGAGGGTGGTGAAAGCGTGGCGCAGGTCGCCCAGAGAGGTGGTCCGTGCCCCGTCCCTGGAAACATTCGTGGTCAGGTTGGACGGGGCTCTGAGCAACCTGAGCTGGTTGAAGGTGTCCTTGCTCAGCGCAGGGGGGTTGGGCGAGATGGCCTTTGAAGGTCCCTTCCAACCCCAAATATTCTATGATTCCACGATCCCTTATCCTTTGGCTGATGGAAAATGGCCAAACGACGGCCCCTTTGCGGAGGAGGCTGTTGTGGGGGTTAAACAAGAGCTGGAGATGGGTGCTTTGATGCCGTCCTTCATGGGCGCTGGGGTGAGATGCCGCTCTCCCCGGGGAGGAAGCAACGGTGCGAGCAGATATGTGCTCTGGTCAGAGGTGGCCGTGAGAGTTTCTTATTACTGATACAGAATAGCCTGATTTCGGTGACCAGGAGCTACCATGACGTGGGTTGGGGTTATGCAAACCCACTGAGAAGGTGACAGGCATGGAACAGGAGCCTGCCCGTTGATGGGGTAGCATCGAGTCGGGCAATGAAGACCCACAGGGTGGAACGTCATCAGGGTCAGCGTGGGGTCCGGGGTGATTAGTGACAGTGTTTATAGGCAGCCGGATGAGGAGGTGGGGATCAGATTGCCAAACACCGCCCCGGCACGAGGGATAGCATAGCAGGGCCTGGTGAAATCAGAGTGGGCAGAGAAAGTGATCACGAAAGATTAGAGAAGGGGGAGTACCAGGGAAACGGGACCTTGGGGTACAGGGACAGCCATGGTGGGGCCATCACGCTGCGGTTAAAGAGCCGGTCCAGGGCCTGGGATGCTGCTCCCGGCTCTGCCCTAAATGCTCTGCGCCTCCTCTGTGTGTTGGGAATGGGCTTGTACTGTGGTCCCCAGCTCCCAGCAGTAGTGGAGGATTAACCTGTGTGAGCATGCCTTACTCTCTGTGCTCCTCTTGCTGACAGGTGCCAGTTCTGCGGCAGATGGGTGGTGTGGTGGGCTCCGAGATAAGGCACGCTGCTGCGTCCCACGTGGGGCCAGCGCAGGCTGAGCGCGCCGTGCCGGCCGACGGGCTCCAGCAGACCGTGGCCTCCTCTAAAAATGGTGCACATGGGCCCCTGAACAGTGTTTACGGCTCCAGGAGGGAGCACCTGATGGGAAGGACCCCACTGGCTGCAGCACCGGGCAGGTATCAGCGTGCTGCCTACAAACCTGGTGGGAAACGGGGCTCGGGAAGGCGAGAGGGGAAACCGCTGCCCCCGTGGAAATAGGAGCGGGTGGCAAACCTGGCCTGCCCGCAACCCAAGCGGCTGCTCAGACCTGCTGCCGTGTTATTCCAGATGGGGATGCTCTGACAAGGCAGATCCGTGCCCTCCCTGGGCTGTGCAGAGCTGGGGCCAGTGGCCGAGGCGTGCAGGCAACAGGCAGATCCCCAAAGCTCCTTTCGCTAAGTTAGTCTCAGCTTTCCCTTCTGGCCTGGGTTTTTGGGGTGCTGGGGACCCCAGCTCCCAAGAGCATGGAGCAGCCCCCCTTTTTCTCCCCCCGTGCCATTGCCCTGCCTTTCTCTTCCCTCTCTTCCTGCCAGGGATCTGCTGGAGCGTGGCCGACGCAGAGCTGCTGGTGCTTGGCTGCCTGCACCACGGGCAGCTCGGGCTGCTCCTGCCAGGGCCGGGCAGATGGCAGGCAGGGCAGGTCACATCCTGCAAAGTGGCCCAGAGAAAGCCACCGTGAGAAGCTTTTGTTTTGCTGCCTGGGGCTTCTCTTTCATGTTCGGTGTTTCCAGGGCATCGATGGGTCTGTGGGAGCAGGAGCAGCCCTGGTGCGATGGGGAAAGTGCCTGACCTTCATCAGAGAGGGCTCAGGGTGGTCGGTGGTGCCCTGTCCCGCTCTGGATGGATGCAGGCAGCTGAGCCCCTGGGGAAAGGCTGCCTTCAGCACCACAGCTCTGAAGCCTTCACTGATGAGCAAAACACATTGAAGTCCCACAAAGCAGGAGAATAAAGGAGAAGACAGAACCAAGTGGGACAGAAACCAGGGAGAAAGGAGGTGATGGAGACAGCAGGGTGCAGCGAGGAGGGAGAAACACAATCCACCCAAGTGGGTACATAATTTATTTGCCCATTAGCTATTAATAAGCCGGCCTTTTGTATCAAGTCTCCTGACGTCCTTGTAACAACTTCAGGCCTTTCTGCGGAGCATCACCCTTTCTGGGTGTTCCTATGCCACTTGCCATGCTAACATGATTCTTGATATGTCCTGTGCCTTCGTTACCACCGTTCGGCTGAACGAGTAATTAATGAGATTCCCCATTACTGCAGTGTAACATTAACCTCCAGGAAATACCCGTGAGGCAGTACCATCTCCTAGGGATACTGGGCATGCATGGCTTTGGGTGGCCCTTAAAGGACAAGGTAAGCCTCTGGGGCTTCCTTGCGAGTTGGGTTAAAGCAGAACGGCCGAGCTGATGACTTGGACAAGCCATGGACCTTTCCTTCCACCACCTGCTGTTCGTGATTACTGCAGGATTGGATGTGGCACCTGATACCAAGATGCAGATCAGCTCAGCACAGCAAGGAGAGGTGGAGAAGACTCATCCATCCTGGTCAACAAACTCACGGCTACCCTGCAGCCTCCAGTGTGGACCTTCCTCCCATCCTCCTCATCAAGCGGAAGATAGGTGGGTTTAACACATCCCCGTGTATTCTTGGGATAAAGATGACCAGGACACCATACCATAGGCTTGGAAGGACCCATCAGAGCAGCTAAAGTCTCCTACAGCTGATTCTTGGTAGGTCAGGGAACAAGGTGGGTCTTTGCTAATGGGAAGATCCTTCTGCGGCCTTGGGGTATATCACCTCTTCCCTGGCATTGCCTGAAGGTGCTGCTCAGAGCTGAATGCACGGCTGCTTTTCGTGTTTGCCCACAGTGTGAGATGCTCAGTGCCTCCTGACAAACCCCTTGAAAGACTTCCAGGGCCTCCCTGGGACATGGAAGGGCCACATGTCAACTGGTCCCTGAGGTATTGGCCTTGTGTCTCTTAGGTGAGGCCAGGACCGGAGCTTGAAGCCATGCAGTTCCTGTTGAGGTAGCAACATGCCTTGGTAGGACCAAGAGACTGGACTACAGACCACATCTGGGCAGATAAGAGCTGCTGGACCCTTTGGTGCCTTTTAGTCTTAAAATTTAAATGTAGCTTCTTAAAACAGGTGTTGCTGCCCAGCGGGGAGCTCTCAGCATCAAGGGGAATCCCTCACCCCACGCGTATGTTGCCCATGGAGCTGTGACGGGGACAAATCTGCTCCCAGGTAATGAAACTATCACTTGAGGGAGTTCAGCTCTCGGGGGTACAACGCCTTTCTTGGGGCTGGTTGCCGAAGGGTTCGGGTTTGTTCGGGGCAGTTGTTACCCCTGGGTGTGAAGATGCACCACAGCCCTGCTTGAAGCACTGTGTTTCTTCCCTGTGTTTCCTTTAAAGCCAAGGACAGCAAGACAAGGTAGGGTTTCAGGAGGGTATAGGATTTCCGAATCTGAGTCTTTCCTGAGACCAACTCTTTCTACTCCTTACCTGCGCGTCAGAGACCTGCAGGCACCCGCCACATCCATAACCACCCAAGACACTCTTATTGCTTGAGGAAGGGCTGTAATTTAGCCTGCCTGAACGGGGCTGTAGGTGAGTGCCTGGTTTTAATTTTATTTACTGTGCTTGTACGAGTCTGTGTGGCATTGACGATACAATGGAAACGTAACTGAGCCCGACACCCATGGAAAGTTCCCATTGATGTGAAGCCGCTCCTTTTATTTTACTCTATTATTGCTAAGATGTGGAAGAATCACCTGGTTGACAAGGTTTCCATTTATCTCCAGCTAAAATGGTACTTGGCTCGTGGTTTTATACCAAGTTGTGCTGATACAGGATTTTTGGATGCTCTTGGGTTTGTGCCTGCACCCAGGCAGACACGCTCTGTGCGTTGAGCATTTACAGCCTTTGTTTCTCTTCCAAGACTTAAATAAAGTAGTTACTCTTGGCTGTGATCTTTTTAATGGGCTTGAATGCTTTGCGAGGCTTCCATTAGAAAATCATCAGCCGTTGCAATCTGCTTTGTTGGAGCAAACACAAGAAACACTGAAGACGTTGCAACGCACGCAAGGAAATCTTAGTTGCCTTCAGCCTGCTCGAATTAAACCGTAAGGACCTGGAGTGAAATAATTCATCAGCCTTTCTGACAGGCTGAAGCCTATGGCTGCCAAGTAGGCACTTAAAACCTGCAACAGCGTCGGGAGCACCCGTTCTGTTGGGATGAGTTCAATGGGGAAGGGATGAGACGCAGAAGCAGACTACGTCAGGTTCAGCCTGAAACAGTAAGAGTTAACGGGATCTTTCTTTTTAGCTCTCACCTGGAAATAAAAGGGATGTTTTAGGTGATCCCGGGGGACTGAGCGTGGGAATCCCCACCGCACAAAACTGCGCGGTGCTTATCCCGCTGACGCAGAGCAGGATGTAGGGAGGGTTAATGGGAATATTGGGTTCAAACGGCTCCTAGCCCCGGTGGATTCAATACAGTTTGCGTTTAGTGGTGAAGAATGACATATGGTTTTCAGAGAGTCTGGTTTACGTCGCCTTCCCTGCTCTCGTGGGTTGGTACAGGAGCGCAGACGGAGCTGGTCCTGGCACTGCCTCAATGCTCACTGCTGCTCTCGCGCTAACGAACACTTCCATCCTCCAAGAACTAACGAGACAGCCCATAGAAAGCCAGGCACTGGGGGGGTGGGTTGGGTGGCACGACTCGGAAGGGGCCAAAGAGGCTTTCCTTGGTTAGTACTGGGCTCGGGTTCAAGCAAGTATCTACCCAGAGTTACTCCATAAGCACCTTCAGGGCTGTTTCGGGTTTGGCGTGTGATGAGTTGCACGGTCTCAGCGGGAGGCAATCCCTGTAGAGATTGTAGAAATTTCCATACAAGCAAAGCCTCCACCCCTAAGTAAAGCCTAATTTTTAATGGGGGAAAAAATGATTTTATTGAGGATTCCCAGAGCAATACGATCTGGCTTCCTCAGCTGAGCCATTTCCTTAGTGTCTCTCCCAACCCCGAAGTGGCTTAAAACTCCGGCTTTTACAGCCGAGGTTGTGCGTCTGTGCCCCCACGATTTTGCCATTGCATCCCAAGACGACGTTCGGCTCATGGCACGCAGCTGGGAAAACCACGGCTTTGCCGCGATCACCGAAGTGCTGCCCTGGGAGCGGAGGGGGGACCAGGGCACCCCGTCCCAGGGCGTCCCTCCGCCCCTCCAGGCTCGGCTGCTGCAGCCATATCCATTTTCAAAGGTCATGGGAAGGGGATTGGGAATTTGCTCCGAGGCAAAATCAGCTCCAACTTTGCACAAGGAGCCTGGGGCTGTCGGGGGAAGATGACCCCAAGGCACAGCTCTTTGCTCCCTCCGAGCTTTGAGATCTCCTTTTCCCCACAGCTGGGGGCGGATTTTCTAGGACTGATTGTCCAGGATGTGAAAAGATGGTTATCCTTATTTCTTTTTATTTCCCTGGTTGGGTTTTTGTTTTGTTTTGTTTTTTTGGAGCAACACTTCTGGGAGATCCCGACTTTGCGCACCCCACTGCCGGGGTGCTGCTGAAAGGGCTCAGCGCGGGTTGATCTCGATATTTCCCTTTCCCACTTCGACGGCACAGCGTGGAAACCTGCCCCAATTACACAGGCTGGAATAAAGCTTGAGGGAAAGGCTCAGCGCCCTGAGCTGCTGGCAGGAGGATTCGGGATGCAGGTGAGGGCTGGGGGTGGCTTTAGGAGGTCGGTCGGGAAGTGCCCTGGCTGGTTCTCGCCCCGGTCCTGTGTGCTCGGTGCCTTTCCAGGATGATGCTCTCGTTTTTGCCTTTGCTTGTGAAGTTTTGGGGCAAGGCAGGCAGGCGATGCTGTCTGCAGGGGCTGGGGAAGAACTGGAAAGGGAAATAGCTGCAGTTTCATCAAATCCTGCTGGCAAAGCTTGAAACGGCAGCTCAGGTGTCTTCACGGAGGGCAATGGGCGATGCTCACAGCCCCAATGCTCTTTGGACTAACTGAGGGGTTATAGCCGAATCCAGCAACCTCTGCTCTGCACCTGGCTGGGGCCGCTCTCGGCTGGGTCCGGGGTACGGCCGGGCCCCGGCGTTGTACGCGCGAGCTGTGTCCCCCCTGCAGAGCTTCGTGGAGCAGCGGACACCCCTGGCCACAGCAATACAAAACCAGGAAGGAAAACAGCACCCGGGGGTACTGTTCCTGCTCCCGAAGCTTTGGCACTTTGGGAGCTCCCATCTGCAGCTGACGGCGATTAAAATCCCAGGAACAGAGAATTTTCCCATGCACTGGGACGGAGTCGGGCCCGGATACTGGCGGCAGCTGAGGAAGCGCCCGGCCAAGGGGCTGCCTGGCCAGAGGAGCCCTGGGTGCCTCCACCCGGCCGGTACCTCGGCGTGCAGCCACGCCGGTGGAAGCAACGGAGGGTCCCGATTCTCCGGCTTCTCCTTCCTTTCCGGTGGGTGCCTGTGAAATCAGTGCCGTCCCAGCAGAATGCGGCAGAGCATCCCAGTGACTAGCCCTGTGCGGGGGGCGCAGAGAGCGTCACCCCTGAGCATCACCTCCTCTTCCTCCGCTCCGGGCCGCTCCTTCCTCACCTTCGCTTGGAAAGCAAAGGCCGTGCACGCATCTGCGGCCACGAAGGTGCTGAGTTGGAATCCCAGATGCCGCTGCTGCTGGCGGGCAGGACCCGGCGAGGGAGCACAAACCCATTTTCAGGCACAAGGAGAATGAGGGCAAGGAGTCCCACCGGGCTCACGTGGGTACCGACATCGCCTTTCCGCCCAGCGCGGCAGAGGTACGAGCATCGCCGCGCTGCCGTGGCCATGCGCCCGCGAGAGGCAAAGGGGCAGCACCGCCGGGCAGCCCCCGGCCAGCCGAGCTGAAGGAGGAGGAGGAGGATGGAGGCAAAGGGACCGAGTGCCCCGCGCGCTGGGGGAGGATGAGGATGATGCAAAAGCCGGGTTTGTTGCTCCCTTGTTTTTTGCGGCAGCCTCCGTGGCGGGGTGAAGCTGAGGGTGGAGGAGAGGAGGGTCCGGCGTGTGGGTTCGGGGCAGTCGGGTGCTGCGCTGCTGCTTTGTTGGGTATTTTTCGGGTGGTGGTGACCAGCGGAGAAGTTTAGTTTGTCCTCGGAGGAAAAGGGAGGGTGAAGCACTCCTGGTCACTGGGTGCGTGCCGCGAGTAACCCCGGCTTTGCCAGGAGCTGGAGGGTCCTGCCGTCGTCATCTCGATCACTTTAAGTCTTAATTGCTCTTTCGCTGCCGGGTCCCAGTTATAACGTCCTCACCTGGACGGGACTGTGGGGTCACGGGCTGCCGTGATGTGCTCGGGAGAGCTGCCCCGATCTCTGCCGTGGCTCTGGCTCAGCACATGATGCCGCAAGCCCCGAGTGACACCGGGACCCCAAACTCTGCCACCGGCTCTCTTTTGCTGCCGTTGTTGCAAAAATCAGGATCAATGTAGGTATCCGTCTGACCCGATTAGCGGCTCCCTATTGCTTTCCATTTATACCGTACAGCCAGTTTTGGCTCTGGCCGACAACCTCCTAGCAGGGTTCGCTGCCGGTGCAGAGGCAGCTGATTTTGGGGCGAGGGACAAGGTCGTTCGTTTGTTCCTAGGAGCAGACTGAGGTTACAGCGCTGAGCTCTGGATGCTGGGTCAAGCGGGGGCCCTGCCTCTGTCCCAGCGCTTTTGGACACACTGGGAAAGTTTCCCATCGATTCGGGATCGAGTTGTCTTTATCGCGTTACAGCCACCGAAGCAGGAGGGTGAGTGCGGGGAGGACGGCTGCTGCCCCGTCCCCATCCCGGCGCCCTGGCGGAGCCGCGATGCTCGAGGGGAGAGGGGTCGGTCCCTGCACCCGCACATCCTCGCACTTTACAAGGGCTTTGTGTCCGTCTGCCCACCCCCCAGCCGCCTCCTAAAGCCTGCCAAACGCTTTGCAGCGGCGATTGCCTCGCGAATCCCGGCGGAGAGCAGACCACGAGCCTCCAAAAGCCACCACGCCACCTTCCAAGTCAAACCCCCATTCAGATCTTTCCCTGAATCAAGCTAAAACCCTGCCTCGGGAGGATGAGGAAGGCTCAGCTGCAGCAAAGCCTGGCCTGGACCCAGGCTACCGCCAGCTCCCCGCGGCGAGCAGCCCGCGGTGCCGCAGAACTCATTTCGCCCCATCTGGCTTTTCCTGCTACCCGCGTTGTTCTGCGGCAGCTTTTATGGGGCACTTGGGGCAGGGCCACGTCGGCTCCTTCCTAGCAGGGACTCGCCCTCGCTTATTATTAAATTACATCCTGAGCCGGTTAATCCATAGCTGATTAATTTTGGACTGCGTGGCTGGGTATCAGAAAGGTTTTGTCTGTCTCATGGTGCCTACTGTGTGTACTGGGCTCTCTGTTAATCTGATTTTTTTTTTTACTATAAAAAAATATGGGTGGAAAAATCAGAATGAGGTATGCAAACGGGGGAGGATTAAAGGGGTCCGGCTGGGAACGCTTCTCTGCCTGCCACGGGCGTCAGCAGCGAGGGACCCCTCTGTCCCAGCGCCGGGAATCCCGTTTGGGATCTTGCTCCTGTGCGTCTTTGCCCGCAGGGCTCCTGCTTGGCTGGGGAGCACATGGCCAGCTCTGGGGAAACTGAGGCACGGAGGTAGAAGTAGCCCGTAGGAGTCGGTGGCTGCTGGTTCAGGCTGGTCTTTTCTTTGCTGGTGTGAACCGTGCGTGCGATGTTGGGGCTCATCCTGCCCCCCTTGCCTGAGACACGCTTTAACCTCTCCTTTTCAAAGCGAAAGTCTCGCATCGGCCTCTCAGACCGGGCTGCTCCCGACCTCTGGGCGCCTTTGGTGCCACGGGGCAGGAGAAGCCCTGGGCTCGCTCTGGGCCACTGTGTTATTTCAGCTTGCTTTGGCCCCTTTTCCATTTCTCTGCTGTTCCCGCACCGAGGACTTGAAAGCCGAGGCAGCTGCTACCAGACCGCTATGAACCCCTCGAAGGTTTGAGTTATACTTTCCTATTTTTTTTAATCATTCATCAACTACCAGCGTCTCCCCTCCTGCTAATTCCCAGCAGCTGCGTACGTTTGCCTTGAATCTAAAAAGCTCGATTTGCGAACGTTATCCCCCGAGGAGGGGGCTGATCCGCAAACTTCTGCAGGATCTTCCCCGGCAGCAAACCCGGGCGTTCCTTGTTTTCCTTCCAGCGATGGTTCCTGCCCCGTTCCCAGCCGCCGCAGATGCCCCGTCCGTCTCACGAAGCTTCCAAGGACGCCTGAATCGGAGCTCAAGCACTCCCTTCGTTATCACCATCCCGTGTAGCCGCTCTGGCTGGAGTCAGTCCGTCAACCCAGCCCGAAATCTGAGGGGGTTGAAGGGTTCGGGTCGTGCTTTTGCAAATTGCACCCTCCCTGGTGCTGGGGGTTTGCTCATTGAGGGGCATTTCACGCGGGGCTAAAGAATGAGAAAAATTCACCCTGATACCTCAAGTGGCCTCGGAGGTGCCGTGGGGCCAACCCAGCTCCACCCAAGAGCCGCGGGGCTGAAGCAGTAGCGCTGAACCCCGGCTAATTAGTTCTGCTCAGAAAGAGGAAAATTAGCAGGGGCTCATTACTGCAGTAAATTGCTCTGCGGACTGAAGCGCGTGCCTGGCGCAGAGCGGAGCCCAGCAGCCGCGCTGCTTTGCAGAAGTCTCTGNAAGAGCCGCGGGGCTGAAGCAGTAGCGCTGAACCCCGGCTAATTAGTTCTGCTCAGAAAGAGGAAAATTAGCAGGGGCTCATTACTGCAGTAAATTGCTCTGCGGACTGAAGCGCGTGCCTGGCGCAGAGCGGAGCCCAGCAGCCGCGCTGCTTTGCAGAAGTCTCTGTGGGCATCGTTTTTGCTGGAGAATCAGGGGGAAAATCAAATTAAGTGTCATTGCCTCATTACGCGGGAGCAGCAGGGCACCCCGTCCCAGGGCGTCCCTCCGCCCCT
>VZSC01004122.1:3506-16290 GCA_013398225.1 Steatornis caripensis
CACCACCCATCACAACCCTCTGCGCTCTGCCATTCAGCCAGTTCTTGACCCACCTCACTGTACGCTCATCTAGCCCACTCATCCCGAGCTTTCCTATGAGGATTTTGTGGGATACAGTGTCAAAAGCCTTGCTGAAGTCAAGGTAGACAGCATGAATGCAATCCCTCTCTCCTGCAATGCACGGAGATACCCTCCTGCCCAGGCATGGGGCTGTACACCATTCAGGTGAGGCTTTGCCTCACGCCACACCAAATGAAGGCTTGGAGAACTCCTGTTTTGCTAAGGGAGACACTGAATGGAGATGAGGATGCAGACGAGCACACTGCTTTCACAGAGTGACCTAAAACTGTACTCTCTCTGTCTCCCCAGGGTCACCATTTCTAGACAACTGAGAGGTGCAAGGTGGGAACCCTCTGTACAACACTCAAGCAGGTGCCAGCAGCACAGAAAGGCATGTTCAGGAATGAGGAACCAAGTTGTTAACAACCCTAAATTAAATGGGGAAGGTCAGTGGGAACTGAGCTCTTTTGAAAATCCCAGGGCTAAAAACCTTGGATGAAACATGCTCTCTAACGCTTTTCAGTAGTACCTCAAGTTTATTTTGGCCTGATAGGAAACCACCTGCTCACTACTGATACAGGTAAAGCTGGTTTAGATGTAAGCATAACCTGCTGGTGTATATATCTTAGAGTGGAAAGGAGTTTGTAACTCTTTCTAGAAAGCCTTTCCCCACCTTTCCACTATTTCCACTTTTATTTTATAAGACTTAATAAAAAAGACAGAAGTCCATCACAACCCACCAAAGAGCTTTTTTGTCAACACTTAATGATAACACCTTCCCTGAAGCAGAACTGAAAATACCCTGAGCTTCAGAGAGAGAAGGAAGAATAACAAGTGCTTTGCATTTCAGACTGACTTTTCACTGCCTTTTTTTCAAATCCATTAAATGTGCAAATATTCCAAGATGCGTTTATGCATAATAAAGTTTGCTTGATTGGCAACTGCTTTCATGCAAGTAAGGAATCTTTCTCTATAATGAAGTGTAAAAAAATATCCTTCTTTGAGCCAGAGGAGGGAAGAGTCTGTGACGGGTTTATATTACTCCTTCAATCCCACAAACACTTCTGATAACAGATACTACTGAGCAATCCAATACCATTATTAAATGGTGTACTTCATGGTAAGCCTTTGGTAGGATGGGCTATGATAGGCATTAGCAAAGAGATATTGGTGTAAGTCATTTGAGTCAAAATGGAAGTCGGATATGACAGGGAAAAAATTATTTATTGCTTACAAAAATAGATCATTCAGGAAAGTGATTCAGCAATCTTAATACTGCACAGTGCCTTCTTCAAAATATACCTTTTAATGAGGTCAAATTTTTAAAAATTCCTTTCCACATAAACACTGCATATAGAAAACAGCCCTCACTATAGAAACCAGAACTGAACAGCACAATCTGAGTTGAAACACTGAGCAAAACACACAGTACTTAAACTTGTATTCTTCCTGCAGTCTGCAAACACATGTTCTTGATCCAAAACATTTGTCAGAGCTTGTTCCTCCCTGTCCTGCCACATTGCTATGCCATGACTCTTGGGAGATATGACTCCTTACGGAGTTAAGATGCCACAGAGGCACATATGTTCGTCAGCTAATGGTTGCCTGAATTCTTCCTGATATGTTTCTCAGTTTAGCTGTCAAATCCACCCAAATTCTCAGCCAACTTCTACATTACCATTTATTTGTACCCTAATATGAAGCTTCACACAAAAGATGCTGGCACTATGCTTGCAGCAAATACGGTGTTGGATTGGTGCTACAGGAAAACATGATGCCAGGGTAGTGTTAAAAATAAAACCCTCTTCAGCTCTGCAAAACATCAGCAAGTTTTGCTTCTCTGAAACATGCTTTTCAGACCCTGGAAGTACAGATGTCATAGGAAAGGGTTTTTAGTACTAGAACAGTGGGCAGAAGCAAGACGAAAAGCCCTGGGGTATACATAGCACCTTGACTTCACTGAATCTGGATTGACAGCACTGCTGGGCTAAACCCTAAGTTGACCAGTTAAGCGAAGCTCCTGTGGATTCAGCTGGAGCTCCGGATCAAAGCAAAGCTTGTGAACAAATTCCGCTGTAGACTCCTTCAGGCTGCACATTTGCACTTTATGCACTGCTATCTTACTTACTAAGCAACTTTGTTCTCCGTTTCACCTTCCCTGTCTTCCAGCATTTCCCCAGGAACTCAACACTGCCTATGTGCGGTGCTGTCACTTTATTCCCAGCTTCCCACCACAGGGGGAGGACCTTGGTTAGCCCGGCGGGCCGTGAGGGAATAGCCCTGTTCCAGCAGTGCCATCTGTCCCTCCTCTCATGCACAACAGGAGGCAAACAAAACAAAATGAACATTCAGTACCCTTTGAAAGCCTGCAACGTTTGGAGGCTCTGTACTGATTTTTAAACTCACAATCACCTCTAAAGTGTGCAACCGTGTTCACCTGTCAAGTAACCAGATGGCACAACAAAAGTCAAACGATCTTCTAAATGGCTTTGGTGGTTAAGTTTGCAACAACTTGTTTTGTTTGACATACAGACATACAAGAAGGGAAAGAGAAAGCAGCAAGGAAAGGATGACAGGAGAAGAGAGCGACAAAGGAGGAAGAGGGGAGATGAACAAATATGAAGGAAGCTACAACTGTCCTGATACTAACTCTGTCCACACATCTTTGCTGAGAATTAAGTAGGACAACATCTAGAGATGCACTATCAAGAAAACTACACTTTGGCAGTTTCCAAGACGCTCACATTATAAGGAATACATTCATTTCTTTACCAACGAACCCAGAAAATTTTTTAGAATATGGAGGAAGGGCTGTACTATTTTTTAAAATCAAAGAAATTTCCCTGCACTGTCATACTTCCACACATTTCTTCAAATACAAATTCTGTGTTTTAAATTCATATCTCATCCCCAAATGTCTGGCTTGTTTTTTGGACCTCAGCCAGCCATCTTCTCACCTCAACATTAACCTCATTCTGTTGTGGTTGTTTTCCTGTTGCCGCTTCACATATAATGAATACACTCCTTTACTGCTTCCTGAAAGTGGTCCCACAGTGACTGTGCTGTGGTGGCAGCAGCTAGCTGTGCCCAGCCTGCCTGGGGTCCCTTTGGTTACTATCGTGCACTTTTCTCCCTACACGTTTCTTCCTTTAGCAAGGTCAGCCATGGGGACATCTGCCCTAAGCCTGCACCAGACCAGTCTCCCTCTGGACTGAGCCATGCTCGTGCCTCTCTTCAGGCCCGAGTACACCCATGAATTTTTCTTTTCCTTTGTTCTGCCTTTGATCCTAGCCCTTCTGTTTCCCCTGTGGTAAGCGTGTGGTTAATAGAGATGTGAAAAACATGAGTCAATCAATTAAATTCCTTCCTCTCTGATTAGCCTCATTAACCATTCCTTTTTTTTTTTTTTTTACAGGCCTAAATCTTTCATATACTTAAAATTACTGACAATTTTACTTTGAAAAAATGATTTCATGCTTACAGCAGATAAATAAGGCACACTGCTGAAATGTATTTCAAAAGTTTATCCAAACTGCGTAGAGTGGCTACACCAGTGTGAAAAGATAACACTCACATAAATCAACAAGAATTTAGGTGATAATGGCAAGTTGCACATCTGGAAGCCTAGTTTAAATATAAAAGCAACAGCATCCACACAGAGCTGTACAGGTTTAGTAATAGTATCATATCTTTATTTATTCCTCTACATGCCCCATGCAAATAAGTCTTTAAACAACTTCCTGAATCTAAAGCTACTAATATGCATTTCAAGGGAAAAATCTAGACTAGAAATCATTTTTCAAATGGCTTGTTTTAGTGACAGTCCAAGACTTTGGCAGGCCTTCCTCTCCTCTTGTATCATAGCTAAAGAGGATTGATTGCAATTTAGGAACTGTAGCACTGGGCTCTGTATCACTACAAAGCACAGATTTAACAATCTTGTGGGTGCAAAGAAGTGGGGTGAAAATGACTCTGAGCTGAGACTTCAAGGGAGCATCAAAGGAATTAGTCTGCTACAGAGAGAGGGAGAACAAAGCAGAGGATCTTATTTGGGGTAAGCAGGAGCTTTTTGTCAGAAAAGAGGTGGTTAAAAATAAAGAAGAAACAACAGAAACTGAGAAGTAGTAGCAGGGCACTTTTAGACAGAGACCAAAGACTAGAAGTGTGGTCCAGCGCCTGATTTCTCTGTGCCCCCACCCATAGAAAGGCTGACAAACTCCTCTCCCATTACCCCACCAACCTTCTTAGAAAAATATCTAAACAAAATTTAACCAACTGAACACTTGTCCACACCAGTCCTCAGTTCTGCAGAGTCTCACAAGTGCTCCTGGCCTACGGATAACAAAGAATAATTACTAAGAAAACAGAAAGAAAGGTAGAGCTGCCAGGAAGAGGAACAGGCTATTTCCTGCATTAGCTTTCTCATAGCACAGGCAGACATTTCAGAAATACGTTTTATGCGTCTTTACCACATGCCTATGTTATACCTGACACTCTTCAACAGATTAATAAACACCAATTAGCAGAGACTCAACATGACAAAATGATACAATTGCTTTTCCAAGTTGGTCACTGGTTTATGATTCCAGCAACTACTGACCAACTAGCTACTCATTGCATCAGGAACAAATTATCTTATATTTGAGAACAGCAAAGGCTCAGCGATGCACAGCACTCACGCTGCAGAACGTTTAGGGAAGAGCGACCCAGCACTTGAAACACTTTGGATTGGAGGCTCCAAGCAGCTGAGTTTGCAGCAGAGCCCAATGAACTAAACCAAACCGCAGTTCCCTAGAGAAAATGCTCTCCAGGTTGAAGCAGCAGAGCCATCTGCTACTCCTTTTCCCCCCACTCCACACTCCCCAAGACGAGCAGGACAATCAGCATAGCAGTCAGTGACTGCTGCCTGATCAGAGGTTTTGGTAGGCATGAACCCCCCACTGTGCATATTTTAGGCAAATGAAAAAATCCCCTTGCCGCCTCCAGGTGATTCAGGGAGCTATGGTCCTCTTCATTTGGGCAACTGCAAAAAAAGTGTTAAAATGCATCTTTCACCCTTTATTTTCATTTTCTCCCAAACTCAGTAGCCTGCTATCCCACGCTTGCTTTTATTACCTGGTGAGCCGGTAAGAGGGGCTCTCCACAGCATGGCCAGCCGTGCTGAGTTGCAGCAGGCAGGGTGGGCACAGGGGTGCTACTCTCCCCTCCATGCTCACTCCCACCTCATACTTACCCCTGCTTTTCTCTGCCATTTATCCACACCAAAATACCTTGCTATGACAGACACTGAGCAGTCTCCTTCCCAGTTCCTCTTAGCTAGCACAGGGAACTCGGACTACATCTCAGAAGGCAAAGTGTATTCCCTTTATCCTCCCTCATTCACTGCTCTCTCACCATCCTCAGCAGCTGGTTGGACCAGAGGCCAGTAGCACATTCTATTCTAGGAGGCAGGTGTTGGTAATCAATCTGGACCAGGAATTCTTGTATTTTCCCGATACACAGGTTATCACCACCTCTACATCTCTTCACTATGCACCTGTATAGTCACACTCTTAATTGTGCCACACAGGAAGGTGGGACTGTGCTGCAGAACAGCTGCAGATGGCTGATGACATGACAGCTAGCATGGGTCAGACCTTGGGTCAGAAACACTGGGTCTTAGGCGATGCAACAACACAAGAGAGAGGATCTGCTGCAGGAGCAAGATGTAATAGAAGATAGTTCAGAACCAAGCCCAGCAAATTAGGGGCAGATTTTAAAAATTTTTATTTTATTTTAAAGAGAGGGTCTAAGTGAAGCGTAGAGAGAATGGCAGAGGGATGGATGCATGATCAAGAACTAAAAAGGAAATGGGAAAAAATAAACGTGAAAAGATGAAATTGTCAAGCAAAAAGAGAGGAAGAGGTTGCCCCGATATTAATAATGCTTTGATCAGTGAACATGAAGATATACTGAAGAAACTGCACTTTCTTGACTTGATGGAAGATAAGTGACAGTGAGGAAGAGTGTATTACATAGTAACTCACAGGGTTATGGTTAACATTGCATATAGGGAGAAAACTGGAACAGGAGAAACAGATTATATTCCCTCGTGTGGCAGGGAAAGCATCACGAGAGCCCAACATGAAGGAGTCCTGGTGGTTTTCTCTACCCTTTCTTCTGTGCTTTGCACCCGGACAAACAGAATCTACGTCTAACTTTTAACCTGCACATTAGAAACCAGAACAATTGAAAGCAATCAGTATTTTAATAGCAGCTACTATTTGACCTGGTTGGGAGGGTCATGCAATAACTTTAGTCAGATCATAGGGAATGCTGACACGGCAGGAAAACCACTTGTAAATTTTGAGGCAAGAAGAAAGAACACACTCCTCTACATCAAGGAGAGCTACAACAGGGAACAAAGGGCTTGAATTGCAAAAAAGGACATTTATATTCAGTGAGAAGAGAAGTTTCTCACTGGAGGTGCTTAAGCAATGGCATAGATCATTGTAGGGAAGCTGCAAAATCTCCACTGGTAGATATTTGCAAAAGTTTGCAAGAAAATCACTCCTAAGGAATGATTTAAGTACAGTTGATTCTTATTTGATTTAGAAGAATGGTACAGATGACCACTTGTACCCTTTCTTCTCTACAATTTATATTGAATAAAGAAAAAAGAAGGGGAAATTCAATGGTTTTTTAGGCTGGAACCTGAAGCTAGAAGAATCTGAGCTGGGTAGTTTAGACCACACCATTCAGATGAGAAATTACTGACTTCTAATTGATTCTGCATGTAAACTCAGAGATTAACAATCAGCATTTCAGAGATGAAATTCCTTCTTCATTGCATGTTATTGTGCCAGCAAGGCCTTAAATGCTGAGGTCTGTCATAATACAGTGATGACTTGAGTGTACTAGATCTTAGAAGAGCTGTGGGGCCAATGTCTAAAATGATTAGACACTAATGTGCTTTTATGAACCTGAGGTTGCTAGAACCATATCATCAAATTGGACGCAGGTCATCAAAGGTACAATATATGCAACATGCCTTTCACAAATATATTCTTGCATGCAGATACCCATATCCTGCATCAGAGCTGTCATCATCAGTTACAGAACACATGATGTGTACAGAATCTATAAGTTCCCTTGCTGGGGCAGGGGAGTGATCTTTTTCCTTTATAGAATCTTCTTCTTTACAACGCTTTAAACACTAGTTATGCCTTGAAAGTTCTCATAAAATGGAGTGTTGACAGCTTTAACTTTTGGATTAAACCAAATATAATAATGACTACAAGCTCAACATCAAAACACACATTAGTTGAATTTTCAAGAGCTACTCAAGAAATGCCCATGAACAAAACTTACTGAATCCAAGTTTTGGAAGTGTTGTGATAGCACCAACTATGTTTATTATGAGGGGGTGCACAAACCCTGGAACAGGCTTCCTGGATAGTCGATCAGCAACCCATGCCTGTCAGTGTTGAAGAGGCATTTGGACAATGCCCTTAATAACAATGCTTGAACTTTTGATCAGCCCTGTAGTGGTCAGCCAGCTGGACTAGATGATTGTTGTAGGTCCTTCCCAGTTGAATTATGCTGTGCTATTCTATTCTACTCTATGCTATTCTTCTTCCTACCTCCTCTTTCCCTACCAGTACACACTGAGGAAATCTCTGACGACACTTCTTCCCAGTCCTGCACTAGCAGAAGGCATTGAATACCCATAACCACATCCCAGCCTAGGCACTGGCTGTCACATTGTGGGAAGGAGGCAGGTACCCTCTGATGGGGGTGAGAGATATGGATTGTCTCGAGATAATTGGACCATCTGCACAAGTTTGCCAAAAAGTGGGTGCAAAGTGCGGTTTTTGAAAGCCTTCTGGGTTTGTCCAGTTTAGATGGAATTCCACAGGATGACAAACCCCCACATCTCTCACACTAGCAAGGCTCCAAGATCAAGCCCTCGACTGAAGCAGGACATGCTTCTCAACTAAATGGCTGAAAATCTTTTGGAGGGGAGCAATACCTGTTCATCACCTGTGGATTTTGGGTTTTTTGTCCCTTGTACTCATTTTTAGAAATGCCTGACCTGTTTCCCTTGGAAAAACCTGCTAAAACACAAGATCCTAAGAAAAACAATACTCCCTTGGAGAGAAGGTCCCTCTGGCCCAGTCCTTTGAGGGTAGGCCTCTGGGGTGCTGGCCCCGAGGCAGTCCCTGTGCCTGGGAGGCCCAGGGGCTGTCCTGCCCTTGGTGGCCATGTGCTGGGCATCCTTAACACCTTCTCTGCCACTCGGCTCCCAAGGACAAACCTCGTGCTGTTGCTCTTCTCTCAGGCCATGGCAGAAAGCAGACCGACAGCCCAGAGACTACCCCTATCAGCCAACCCTTCTCAGCGCCAGAGCTACAATCCATGAGGCCACCTTGGGCTTCCTGGTCCTGTGAGTTGAAAGTCCCTGACTGTGGGAACAGTACCTTTCCATTTGTGGACACTGAGACTGAAAGGGAGCAATTGTATCAGTTGAATGTTCATAACTATACAGGGTCTAATGGGATTCATCCCAGAGTACTGAAGAAGCTAGCAGATATTACAGCAGGATCTCTCTCAATCATTTACAAAAGGTCTTGGGAGTCTGGAGAGGTCCTCCCTAACTGCACGCTAGCCAGCGTTATTCCAGTTTACAAGAAGGGCGTCAAGGAAGATTCTGGTAACTGCATACCTGTTAGTCTAATCTCAGTTCCTGGAAAAATTATGGAGAAGTTCATACTAGGCACTACCGAAAGACATTTAAAGAACAATGCAATCATCGGGCACAGTCAACATGGATTCCCAATGGAAAGTCCTGTTGAATTAATTTAATATCCTTCTATGATAAGGTCACCCACCTAGCTGATGAAGGGAAGGCAGCTGATGTGCTTTTCTGGATTTTAGTAAGGCTTTTGGTACTGTCCCTCACAGCATCCTTCTGGACAAGTTGTCCATCTGTGGGATGAGCGGGTACACAGTACACTGGGTGAAGAACTGGTTGAGTGGCAGGGCTCAAAAGTGTTGCAGTCAACAGGGCTACATCTGGCTGACAACAGCGCTGTTCCTCAGGGCTCATTTCTAGGGCCGGTTCTGTTCCAGCCGGTCACAAGAGGTGATTATCCTGCTGGATTTAGCACTGGCGTTGGCCTCACCTTGAGTGCTGTGTGCAGTTCTGGGCCCCACCATTTATAAAGGATGTGAAGGTACTTGAGCGTGTTTCAAGGAGGGCACCAAAGCTAGGGAAGGGGCTGGCAGCCATGTCCTCCTAGGACTGAGCAGCTGAGGACTCTGAGTTTGTCTAGTTTGGAGAGAAGGAGACTTAGGGGTGACCTCCTTGCTCTCTACTAGAGGAGGCTGATCTCTTCTCCCTGGTACCCAGTGCCAGGACACATGGGTATGGCTCAAAGCTGCATCTGTCAGGCATGGTTTGGACTTGACTTGAGGAAGCATTTCTTTATCGAGAGGGTGGTCAAAGCCTGCAGCAGGCTTCCTGGAGAGGTGGTTGATGCCCCGTGCCTGTCAGTGTTGAAGAGGCATTTGGACAACGTCCTTAATGCCATGCTTGGTCAGCCCTGAAGCGGTCAGGCAGTTGGACTAGGTGATTGTTGTAGGTCCCTTCCAGCTGAACTATGCTATTCTATTCACGCAGAGGTGTTGTGTTACAAAAGAGAGGACAAGGAAATAACTAGTGTTATAAATCGCATTAGCAGCTTAAATTCAAAGTTCCAGATGAACCTAGGAATGAATCTAAGCTCAGCCTTTTCACCTGAGTAATCTTGTTCTCAGAACTGACTCAGCCAGCCTCAGTTACCAATGCATCTGTTCAGGTTTCAGTATAAACAGACATTTAAATGCATCTGTTTAATTTACTTTTAAGACTGGGATGTGGGCTCCTAAATTGCTCTGATGCTTTTAAAACTTTAATAATCCAGATTCTTCAGCTGACTATTGGCAGCTTCCAACCGAGGCTGCAAACTTAGAACATCCATGGTTCCTGAGTTTTGGGGGAAAAGTCATTGAAGAAATGCAGTGGAAAAGCAGTGTAATTTAGTAGATAGGACACTCATTGATTCAAAATCAGGGTGCCAGGGCACATGTGCTACCAGAAAAAGTACCATCTTCTGGATGATGTGAAGAGTGGAGTGACCAAGTATTATTTGTAGTTGTTTAAAATCATCTTTAATTTTGAGTACTAGCCTGGCCCAGCTCATTTTGGGCATTTGCCTTCTTCCCCTCCTCAGCACTTCAGTTCTTGATTAAGTGCGTGATTTCTTACTTTCTTTAGACTTAGACTATTTTTTAATGTCTTTTGCCATATCAACCCATTGACACATTTATCTCACCCATTTCCCCAAGGTAGACTAATTAAATATTTCTAGAATCTTATAAGAAAAAACATTACTGATGTTATCAATTCTGCTCTATCACAGATGGATGATTGCTTGTGTTTAAGCTAGGAAAATAGCACCAAAGGATGTAACTCTCCAATTTAACACTTCTAATGCAAGACAGATAAATTTGCCCACCCAATGAGATGTTTTCATGTCAGCTATTTAGCTTTTGTCATATAAACAGTGACGAGACACACATGCATATGGGCACATGAACTACCTACGCTGTATAACTAAAATTTCTCATAGACTGCAAGGAACTCAAGATAATGATACTATCATCAGAAAAAATAGTTTCCACAGATGAAGGTTCATGTTTTACAGCCACTCCATGTTTTTAATATATATTTTGCATCAATAACAAATAATGGAAAGCTATGTATAAATACTTTATAAACACAATTGACTACAAGGACACATTAAGTAAACTGAAGGTGCTCAAATCTAATATAAGCGACAAAACAACTCAGAATGTATTAAAATCTCTTTAAGCTAGTGTGATATTACACATCTGTCACAATGCCATCCTATTCACACCATCATAGATCAGATAAATCAGAGACTTTTAACTCCTAGATGCAATTTACTTGTCATCAAGTACCCCAACCAACCAACCAAAACCCAATCATTCTGTATCTATCCCATTTGGGGGCCTTTTTTTTTTTTTAGTAAAATTTTAACAAAAATAATGAAGGCTTTTATGTTCTGCAACCATAAAGGAACTCAAAGCTAATCAGAAGAGTAAGCACGAGAGAATAGATGTGGACAGCTCACACAACTACACACGCATGCCATCAAGAGGGAAGCAAAGATACAGATGTTTCCGTTCCCTGTAAATAAGCAGTCTTTAAGCCCATTCACATAAGAAACAACAGAATTGCCATAACGAGGCAAAAACTGCCAGATGCCTGACTGCAATACATGCAGATGAAACCAGACAAATTTTCCCCTTGTTAGCATGGCTGATCACTGAAGCGAAGGTAGAGCAGCCCAGCCATCAGAGACCACGAGCATCCCTGGTTTGCACCCAAGGCACCCATTGGGGTCCAGATGGCTACCCTGGGGCTGGTGCATGAGCAGTCTTTGCCAGGACACCAAGACCTAAGGCACTCAGATTAAGGTGTGCTCTCTGGTATGCCAACACATTCCTGTAAACAAGACCTCCCCATGTTTGAGCAGACACACCTGGAAGCAGTACATGTGATTTTTAAAACTTCAACCAATGCTTTACTGGACCATTAATCATAACAACACTGACGAAGACACAAGAAAACAAATAGTATTTTTAGGCTTCTTCTCCAACTACTGACCCAGCTCAACTCACACCATAAAGTCATCAGATCTCCTCAAACTATTAAAGACTATATTACGTGTTTTACTCACAAACAGTTACAGTCCAAACCTGCAAGAATGGAAGTGTATCATGACTTTGGTATTGAAAAGCCTAGCACTTTATGACCTTGTGAGCTAGATAGGAGTATTTGAAAGGGAAAATCCATCTTGCCTGTGACAGCCTGAACTATTAGATTAAGTAATGACATGATTACATATGAGACTTTTCTACATATTAATTGTTGTAATTCTCATTCCCTTACAGCTCGAGTTCAATGTGCAACAAAAAGGAAGTGGGGATTTACAGGCACTGAAATATAAGAAATGGTCATCATAATGATACTCTCCTTTAATTCTGCAGAGCCCTATTACATAGGGCGTGTAACAAGACAGAATACATGCTAGAGGGGTATAAAGGTTTTACTAGCCCTTGAAAGAGATGACTTGCAACACTTGCTGACAACTGTGCCTCCCAAATTCATGCTGAGAGCAGCTTTATAACAAACCGTACTAGTAGCTGATATGGGTGCTATACATAGTCATACACAAATGCTTTACTGCTTGGTTTAATGTCTGTATCTATGGCCCTGTTCCGAGACACCCAACAGCCAAACAGGAGTCACTTGTGTGGAACATTTATACCTATCAGGTTTTATTAGTGAAGATGGACAACATAAACAGTGGCCAACAAGGTCCTCGTCTTTGATCAGAAACTCCTGCAAATTCTCACCGACTTTGCCGGTAGTTCATTTCCAGACTCCGGCAACGCAAGAATCGGCGTCGAGTTTTCTAAGCCATAAACACTGACAGCTGCGCAACAATTTGACTGGCCTCGTGACGCTTTGAGGAGCTCTCCAAAACTGAAGCAGCTCCTACTGAAGGTGAGGGCCTCCAACAGCACTCCCTGCTCCTGCCGCTGTGGGCTTCTGTCACACCGGGGAAGGGGGGCGGGGGGGGGGGCTTCTGTCACACCGGGGAAGGGGGACGGG
>VZSC01004132.1:0-14302 GCA_013398225.1 Steatornis caripensis
TGCATACCAGGGAGAAGAGATCAGCAACTCCTCCAGTAACTTTGCTAAAAACCTTTTGAAACTCCCTGAACAGTAGTTCCCTGAAGCAACTCTGCAACATGCAAAAGAAAAGGATAAAACTTCGGGATAACCAAAAAGCTTCCGTGTGACTTTGGCATTTGTTAAAAACGTAATTAACAAAAATCCACCTCAACAAAACCTTTTGTTCTATACCGCATAATTACTCTTTCCTCATTGATAAGAGTATATATTAAAAGCATAGTGAAAAACAGCTTTCTGATCTGCGATTTCACACACCTTTCTCTTGATTGAATTGAAAATTCCCTCAGTTCCCTAAGACACTGACTTATTCTAATGAATTAGTATTCAAAAAATTTGGTTCCCATTCCGGGAAAATTCTGAATAACGTAACAACAACGGTTACAGTTCTCTGAAGCTTTTTTCTTCAGAAAATAAGAAATGGGGAATTGACTTCATCCTGTCGAATTCCCAGAAAGGCATGGGGCTAAATTCTTTGCCTGTTGGCTTCATCAGAATTAAACCAGCCAGATGTGGCTCACCAAATGAAATACAAATACCATTATTGAATTAGAGCATAGTTTAGATTTATTTATAAAGGGCATCAGTAATATTATCCCTGTTAAATTATGTCTCTTTTTCTGTAAAGAGACATTTAACAACTTATAAGTGACATTGCCCTGGACTTCATCATATTCTGCCAGCCAATGTACCTTAAGCTCTTTGTCTTCAAGTCCGTGTTGTTTTGATTGCACGCTACACATATTGCTCACTATGACATTTCCCTTCCAGGTCGGTCAGCGCTGTAGAAGAAAACCCTGGTGAAACTCGAAGGAACATCAGGCAAAACCTGCTAAGTTTAGGTTCCACCTTCTCCGTGTCTCCAAAGGACTACAGAGCGGCTGCTGCATCACAGAAATGTTTGTTCCACAGGAAGGAAAAGGTGACTAATGAAAATCGTATAAGCTGATTTCAAAATGTAAATATCGCTAAAGGGAAACCTCTCATCTAGTTGCCGTTCGCCAGTGACGTGCGTATTAGCTACGGGTCATCTCATTAGATGATTATTCTAAATTGACAGACTCCAAATTAGGCGTGATCCAGTTGTGATAACTCAGGATTAAGGCAGTGAAAGCTCTGGTCCATAAAGACTAAGCAAAAGCTTAGAATCGAAGCCTCTCTGCCCTACACGTGTGACTTCCGCAAGCATCAAACACCATACGGACTGTTTTCATCAACCACCTTGACAGGAGCTTCAGAAGAGCAAAAACGTAACATTTACAGAGACACTGAACCCAAACCCTTGCTGGTCAAAGGTGCTCAAAAGACTTAAATTTTTGATACGGTGTGTGCCTGGACAGAATGCACAGGCTAGCAGTGAGTGTGGCAAACCAGTAGTTCACTTACGGGTCTATTTCTAGTTGCTGATTCGTTGTAGGACTCTGTTAAATGGGAGGGAAATGTTTCTTTGGCAGTGGATCACAAAAAACCAGAAATAACTGAATCACAGAAAACTCCACAATGCTCCTGCCCATGGAGCTTTCTGTTGTGGAAGTAGAAGGGACGGGTTTCAGGCTGGTGAGTCCTTTCACCTGGTCCCAGTTCACAGGCTCAAGTCTGACCGCTGGCAGAACTTTGCTGAAGACTTTCATTTAGATACTTTGGAAAATCATCTTTTTATATATAAATCTCATTTTAAATTTTTTAATATGATTTTTGCTGGGATAATAATTGAATTCTTCAGAAGGAGCCCAGCAACTGTTACAACAAAGTTCTAGTCCCTCTTTATATGTGATACAAAACTGCATTGTCTGTTGCTAGGACAGTACCAGTACTATGAAACAAACCTAAAATTTTCTCAAAAGAATATCTAAATGCGTCAAGGTACTAAGTCATGGAGAATGGTTGGCAGGATCCACCTCTTATCACTTGCAGACATTTAGTTATTTCTGTCTGCTTCAAGGATCTAAAACCATAGGTGAACCTGAAAAAAAGCCAATATGCAAAATTCCTTAAGGTGGGTGCTCAGCAAGAAAAAAACCATCTTACGCTGTTAAAGTTTGCTGAAGTTAAAGGAAAAAAATACAATGTCTGCTAATAAGAAATGTCAGTCAACCTTCATTACAGGGTAGAAAGCAGCTCTGCATTTTAGTCTGGCTCCCCATGGAAGCTAGGCTTATGAAATCACAGCGGTGTGTATGCATGTGTGTACATGTCTGTGACTGTCCCCATAGTAACTTGGGAATCAAATGGGAAAAGGTTTCAGAAGAAATTAAGTTTCTGTGTCATGAAAACAGGTACCTTGTAAACGAAACGGATCTTGGTTAAGTGCCTTTACAGAAGAAAAGGCTTCAGCACGAGCTTACCCCTAATTAGACCCCAGAGAATCCACACAGGGGAGATCCCAAGCAGAGAGAAGTCTTCAATCAGCATGTGCACCTTATTAGACACTGAAGTCAATTAGCTACAGCATACAGATCAACAGCAATGGGTTTCTTTGGTACTGGTGTTTGGGATCTTCATTACAGTAGGGAGACATTTATTAAGTTTCTAAATTACCTCCTTACAGTTTTCAGGTCCAGAATTTATTATTTTGTCTAGTGAACCACCAGTTACCGTACAGCTGCCTGGATCAATTGTGGTAAGTATGAACATTAAGAATTCAGAACTAATCTAGTGACCTCTTAGTTGGGGCTCTTTCTAAGTTGCATCTGAGTCCCAACCCAGTATTCTTGCCATGTCCTCCTGCCAAACCAAGTTAGGGTTCCTGCACAGGTACCGAGACTTGAAAGGAGGCCACTTAATTCCCAGTGCTATGTAGTTATTTCTGTTGGCGTGAAAATAGCTTAATTTATCTTTCTCAGCTAAGAATGCTCGCTTTAGCACAAGATTTTTGAGACGGAGACTATACAGCAAATATGCTATGTGGCATCTAGTGCCCATGTATTGGACTACAGCAGGCACGTCCTCTACCTTTCATTAAGATAACGTAAAAGGCTGACAGCATACAGCAGTAAAAATGAGGGCAAAGAAAATCTGGAATTACCCTCAAATCTAGAATAACACCGGTGATTGTAGAGTCTGAGTATGCTCACCTGTTTTGTTGACATTCCCTGTTTTTTTTTTTTTTAATTAGAAATGTTAGTGATATTAATTTATGAGAAGGGAGGCAGGGAATAGCATAGTGTCGTGACCAATTCCATCAGGTTATGTGGAGACATGAGACCAGGGGGTTTCAGTAATAAAATGCTGTGGAACTTGCATTGCTTGTACTTGGCACTCATTCTTCACTCTTTGTTACATGTTCTTAGACTAAGAAAGGGAAATCCTATTTGTCCCAAAGGGATCTCAATGTGATTCTACTCAATGGGCAGTGCCTTGAGGTGCAATGCGACGTCCAGTCCAAGGCAAGAGATGTTTTCAACACCGTGGTGGCGTACGCAAACTTGGTGGAACATTTCTACTTTGGCTTGGCTTACCTGAAAGGTAATGAGACATAGCTAACTACAGTAACAGTTCTGTCTCTCAATACCTCTGTAGTCACTATATTAACGAATTCCAGTAAGACCCTTTAAGATCCTCAGATGAAAGCAGATCCAAAGCTTAAGCTAAACTAAGGTACGTTGGTTTTAACTGTATCGCACTGATGTAAAGCATGTCTACCCTAGGGCTGTGAATCAGCACAGCCATACTTTACTGCCTGATATTCCCATGCAGAAAAGGCTGCGAGTCCCAGCCGTGCACTGGAACAACACTGAGACATGTAGCTCCAGCAGAAATTCCAGGAAGCACTGTACTGAGGAAGGCTGACTGTCTTTGCTCATAGATAGAAATTGGAGTACAGGCTCAGCTATTTCATCTACAAGATCCACATCTCCCTAGCCCATTTCTGATGGCAAGCACAGCTGAGGCACTAGGAAGAAGCATACGTTGTGTGTAGGGCATGAGGATTACAATCGTGTGCAGAATCTGAATGGTGAGCAGAACGCAAGCCCCATCGATTCTCGAGTGATTCCATACATACCCCACCAATCCAGCATCTAACAATTGTAATCCTAAATTACACACTAAGTGTTAGCCCAAATTCTCCATCAAAGAAGCAGTAAGTTAAGCCATGACACAGAAGTAAATCTCAACTGATATGACCCATTTTACTTTTTACTGCTAGTGATGCACTGAGCGAAGACAGTAGAAATTTGAGCTACTGAAGTATCTCCAGAGTTATTACAGAACCCAAAATCCTCATTTCAGGTAAAGAATTCTTCTTTTTGGATGAGGAGACCAAGCTCTACAAAGTGGCCCCAGATGGCTGGAACGACCAACCCAAGAAGAAAACTTCCATCATTAATTTCACGCTCTTTCTAAGGATAAAATTCTTCGTCAACCACTTTAATGTTATCCAGTAAGTGTGTGGTTCTGCTCATTGCAGGAAAAAACTGTAGCATATAGGGTGACTGTTTAAGGCTCCCCCATGTGTTTCTAAACCCTTTTGTGTTCCAGGCATGGCTTGACAAGACATCAGTTTTACCTGCAGCTTCGTAAAGATATTTTGGAGGAGCGATTATATTGCAATGATGAGACTGCCCTGAAACTCGGCGCTTTGGCTTTACAGGCAGAGCTTGGCAATTATGCTTCTGAGGTCTGGATAAATAATACAATATTTCTCAGAGGTCTCTCTCAACAGATTCTGCAGCTTTTGGTTGTCACATAGAGTTTAAAGAAGAAATGGGAATAGTACATAATTTCAGCTAAGTCCTTCAGTAATCACATTTCAGATTTAATTAAAAAAATTACAAAATTTGCCTGATTAAGGAGCAGTAATGAGGCAGATTAATTTGGCAGGAAATATGGCAGAAAGATGAAAGACTCTCGATCCTTCGTAATTGATAACATAGCCAAGAAACTCCAGAAAATCTGTAGAAAATTTCCAACAAAAGCACGGCTTGGATGTGCAGAGCAGCTTAAAGAGATTAGAAAACATGGAAGAGAAAAATAAAGAAACGCTCCAGAACTCAGAGCTATTTTGTGTGTATGCTCAGATCCACAAGCTGCAAGACAGGAAGGTCGCTGGTGGTATATCTGAACCAGTTATGCTAGTTTTGATGTGTACAGAAAATACCCATTTATGTTCTCTGCCATACCTTCAGTCACAAAAATCAGCGTGGCTCTATTAATTGCACTCTGAGTGGTCTGGTCCATCTGGTCAGATCCATCCCGGCGCTGGGTCTCCCACCGTAGGTTGTACTGACGCAGCTGTAGCTGCCAGCTCTAAGTGTGAGGCTGTAGGCACGCCTGCAGACCCAGCTCCATGCTGTGCTCTGCACAGAGCAGCAGTGTGTGCCTTGAGCACCTGGCTGAGCACAGGTGCAAGAGGCACAGTTGGCTGTCAGGACGTTACCTGCTGTTCCTCATCTTCTTTTAGGAAATGGCAACAGGGTGACTTCAGCGTACGAGTCACCCTGAAAACGGAAACGCACCAAATAAGAAAAGTCAAGAAAGAACAAAAGGCTCCTCTCTCTTTTGTTTTTTCTTTTCTTCCTCCCAAAGATGCATGGAAAGAGCTATTTTCGTGTTGAAGACTACATTCCAGCTAGCCGAATAGAGAAAATGACCCTGGCGTATGTACAGCGCGAGCTTGCTAAATTGCATCGTATGAATCGTTCCCTATTTGAGGATGAAGCTGAACTAGCATTTTTAAAGGTAACTTGCCATACCCCCAAAATTATTTATTTATTTTGAGACAGAAAGCCCCTCTCTATTTACCATCGTCTATTATTTCCTTCTTGCTTGCTACAGTGGATTTTAGATATGGTGAACAAATTTGAATAGTCAAGAAAAAATTCAGAATGTCATTCTGCTGTAGATACTGTCACTCTAAATAACTTACCTCACATTTACACGGTAGGTTTCCTTTCACTGATAGTTTATAAAGGGTTAATGCACATTTCAGGGTGTTTTCGACATCCTGAGGGTTCATGCAAATTTTCAGCATGTTACCAACATGCGTGGGTTCCAGGTGATTGTAAATACACCTACTGAATGTAATAGACATCATTACAAAACATGGGAATAAGCACTTCCTTGACTTCTGAAACTACAGCAGCTGTTCAGCCACTTTCTAAACACGTAGTGATTATTTCTTTTAAAATATCTGTGAACCCTGGAAGTGAGGAAGGAGTTATCAGAAGTATTTTCTCACATGACACTTTCTTTAGGGCTCCAGAGTGTCACAATAGTGTGGGGTTTAATTTTTTTTCCCCCTGATTTCTCCTGCCCCGAACTTCTCTGCTTTCCGTCAAATGAAAAATATCCAGGATTAGATAATGGATAAATGTCAGTAGCCATTTTGCTGCAGTGCCACATGATTTATTTATAGCATCATTTTAGTTCAGTTGCTGCTTAATTAACATCATTAAATAGATTGAAGCTTAGCCTTACTGACAGTCCCATCGCGCGTGACAAATCCAATGAAGAAAAGCAGCTTTGTTAGTATCTGTTTCAACGAACAAGTCTGTAGGAGGAGCCAACACATCATACAAAGCGAGAAAGATAGCTCCCACGGCAAGAACATGCAAATTCAACATATGAAAGGGATTAAAAATTAAAACCCACATTCAGCTAGTCACTATAGATGCTCCCGTTTTCAGGACCTGAACATTTGTGCTCTGGATGCTTTCTGAAAAACAGGTCTTCTTAAAGATCTTAAAGATCTTCTTAAGGTGTTTTATTTTGGTCACTGAAAACCTCTATTCGTGGTTGAAAAGTCGTTTGGGGATTCTACATTAGCTTCCTAGGAACAGAAAAAAGTTTTAGAATAAACTCATACTGATCTGCAGATCACAAAAGAGAACAGAAAACCCTCCTCATATTTCATATACTCCAGGGTCTGAGTCACCTTTTAACATTTTGCGGCCAGGTGCAGGAGGTAGAAAGACAAGCAACAACGCTCAGAACCTCTGGGCGAGTTCCTCAGAGCATCCTCTGCACAGTTAGCTGGCAGGCGCAGAAGCTGGCTCCTCAGTCTCTTGAAGTATGATCCTACTCAACTTTTCACCCAGCGATGAGCACTGTGCAAGCAAGGAAACCACACAAGCCCGTAACAATGTCGGAGCAGCTCTGGCACCAACGTCTTAGGAGGTTTTCTAAGATCACCATATTTGCTGTACCTCACGGTTTCTGGGCTTGCTCAGGGAAACACAGACACAGAAAAGAAAACGGAAAGAAACAAGATTTAGCAGTAGGGAAGCAGCATTAATCCCGTGCGGATTTCTATTTGGAAATGCACACCAGTGCCAAGTAGCAGTAATGCTGAGTACCTCAGTGCCACTGTAATGTTTAGATTATTGTGCAGGAAGCTACACAATCCTCCTACCTCTTCAAATAAGGCGCGTGAGAAAGCGCTATTTCAATCTCACATATGGAAAGTGAATGCAGGCGGTGGCTCTGTGACACACCAAAGTAAGGAGGTAAGATTCTGTGTGAGGCAGTAGGTATGAAAATTTGGTAAGATTTTTCAAAGTTTCTTTACAGACTGAAAGAATAGTCAGTGAAGACACTCAAAACCTTTTCCTCTCCCATCTGCCTACCTCTTCTTCCCATGCCTCCTTTTGAATAACGCATGGTAAATGTACTTTTTCTCTACAAGGTGACTCAGCAACTTCCTGAATACGGAGTGTTATTCTATCGCGTGTCCCAAGAGAAGAAAGGAGCCGGAGGGGAGATCATCCTGGGAATCTGTGCCAAAGGAATCATCGTGTACGAGGTCAAAAATCACACAAGAATCGCCAGTTTAAGATTCCAGTGGCGTGAGACGGAGAGAATTTCAGCTCACGTGAGTTGGAACCAAGTGGCTCTCTTCTCCACTCTACTACCATACTCCCCTCCTGCCTGTCACTTTGATAAATTCATTGCATTCAGAGCCCGAACCAGACTGATTCTGCACAGGCAAGTCCTTTTTGAAAACAGTCTAAAATCAAGGCTGGATCTGGATGTGGATACTGAGGTATCCAGTTCTTAATGAGGTTTAGTTCTGGAGTTTTTTACCAAGGCTGGAGTCAAATTTCTATAAAACTGAATAATCTGGTGTTGACTATTACAGAGACTATGTCGAACCTCTTTATGGCACATTCCATATTCATTCCTCTCTTGTCTTTACTTCTCTCTCTCTTCTCTTTTGTTTTTTTTCTACCTACATCAGGTCATGGGATCGTCTCTTCCTCTTTCCAGATCTCATTATTTCCATTCTCATCTCGTAGTACCCTGAGGTCCGTTAACAAACCAGTATTGGTGACAAGACTGTGACCCCTTCTAGATGGTATTCTGCCATCAGACGTGTATCAATCTACCATCACACAGTGTAGGCGTCAACCTGAATCACACATTTCTCAGCCTGTTTGCTCTCCCAAATTGGCCCTTCTGCCCCTTGAAAATATTTTCATTTTTACATCCCATTTGTTTAATCATTTTAACACCTGTAGGGCCAAATTTTGCTCTCAGTGCAGTCGACATCCAAAGGCTCTTGACTTTTGACTTAGGGCAGTTATGATCCCAGTGACAGACACCTCAGTAACAACTGTTGAATGTACGATAGGCATTTACTGCACCCAAAAGGCATGCAGCCAGGCATAAAAACAACGGGACTAACCAACAAGATTATACAAATGAACTTTCAGTGCCTCTGTGTGATGACGGATATATGAAGCAAGCTGTGCTTTTTTGTCCCTTTAGAGAAAAAAATTCATGATTGAAAGCAGCTTCAGTGGCAAGAAACACACCTTCATTACCGACACAGCAAAGACATGCAAATATCTATTGGACCTCTGCTCTGCCCAGCACAAATTCAATGCACAGATGAATTCTAGGCAACTTCAGCAAACTTCATCAGGTGAAGTATAAATGCGCTGTCGTTATTCAGGCCACAGGACAAGGTTAGGTTCTAGGAAAGGTGCAGTCAGTGAAGCTGAGAATCGGAACCTGCCACATCAGTTTCACTGTGCTTCAGTTTCTCATTTGCAGACTAGAAAATAATGTCTCCTACTTCACTGAAAGTTAAAGATGCGTAAGTCTAATTTAGCATGTGCATGCGAGTGGGCATGTGCAGGGGGTGGAGAGGCGTTCTCTGATGATAATAACTATGCAGCTAAACTCAGATTCACAAAAAAAGGCACCATGACACTTCCCTTCAGGAAATCTGCTGAGAATTCTGGAGAAACTCATCAGACTTACCCCAAAGGTAACACGAGACACGTTCCACACAAAGAAGAACTACAGTAGTCCCCAGGTAGGCTGGAGCTGAATTTAATTAACTGGTTATTTTTGCATAAGACAAGGGTTCTAACCCTATGGTTCGGTCCCAGTACAAAACCACTAAACCAAAGGCACATCGATCATATCCACTCAACTATGTAGCTTCTAGCTGCTCTTACCTTAGATTTTGCCGTATCTGTGGAAGGTACGACTAATACCTCCTTAGACTTCAGATTTTCCATACTTTCTAAGCCAAGGTTCTGCTCAACCCAGGGCAGTTACACAGCACTTCTCACCCACAGTTCTCAGCATGCTCACTAAAGATGGGTGAGGATCATTATGGGGAAACCGAGGCACATAAGAAATAAGAGCCTAAGGTGACAGCTGTCATGACTCTTGACTTCAGCGGAGCGACATGAGTTTTCACTAGCTGAGGACTCATCCATTGCCTTGAACAGAATCATGATCGTTTACAGCCACTGAGTATTGGACGCAGTGAGTTACAGCAGGAGAATCAAGTGTCGTGCCTTATCTGCTGGGATACGCCTTTCCCTAATAAAACTGTAAAAGTGTTGGCAACAAATTATATCATCGGATATAACAGGATGAGTGATATATTCCTGGTTTCCCACTAAAAGTATCTCACGAACAGTGAAATTCCACCTGCACAAATTTGTTACCACGGAAAAGGCACCGGGATGACCTTTGGGTTCTAGGCACCTTTCGTTGCTTGGGCTCCTGTAGCTTCAAACGCAACTTCGTGAGACTGTGATTTTTAGCATACAAATGAGTGCTAATAGTGAATATTAAAGTTTCCTGTATCACATTTGCTTGTGGTAATATACCTTAATAAAAATTACTACATCCCATATATAAGAGAACAAAAAGGTTGAAAGCTAAGAAGATTATAACCCAAGTCCTGATTAGAAGCATCCCAAATCCCTGACACAAGCCAGCCTTACACAAGCCATAGGACTGCAGGTTCTGAGGTTCAGCGTGTGCTTGCTGTGCCAGAAAAAAAAGCTTTGCGAAGGCAGTGACAGACAGTAGTTCAAAATGCTGCCTTTGCCACCCCAGCGAGGCTGTCAGAGATTACGCGGCTCTTCCTGCACGAGGGAAACTCTTCCTTCTGCTGCACTCTTCAGATGTGTAAGTCGCCACCTCTTCAAAACTTACTAGCAACCTGCTACTTTGAAATCACCATGGCAACTCTCAGACTGTTCTAATACTGTGGACAGTTAAGCCTTCTGGTGCCTTAACAAATGTCCCTGATCAAAGGCACTAAGGGAAGAGGGAGCCTAGGCTTAATGCTGCAGAGCAGTGTTCTAGAAGGTTGCGTTCAGGCTAGTATTTTTTTAGGGAAATGCATGGCAGGTCAGCTGTCACATACAAACAGAATTACAGCCCGTATTTGGGCTAGCCTGTACCAAGCAGGATTCTTGTTTTACTTTCTGACGTGTCTCCAACTGCCTGCTGTCCCTCTCTCCAAATCCCATCTCCAGCCCACCAGTCGAGAACCTAACTAAATTAACAGTGCCTCCTCCAGCACTATCTTGGTTCAGGGAACTAAAATCTTTTGAGAGGACAGGTGGTAGTAGTAGATTTCGCACAGAAGTGGAAAATTGGATAGCAAGCGCTGCCATCAAGATGGTTCCCTACTCGACTTCACTCGTGCAAATCACTCAGAGCAAACAGCCAGCTCCTTGGACCCTCTCTGAGCTTAAGAGAGCGAGTGTTAGCAGAGCTGCTGTCTTCTCAGGTATACGTATATTGGAGTGGTGGGCCCGTGAAGGATGGGAAACTACCAACCTGGCTAATTCAGTCTCTGGCAGGTATTTCTCATAAACCAAGTGTTTACAAAATATACTTTGCAGATATAGTCAGGTTTAAATTATACAGGGTTGTACATTGCATCCGTCTTTGTGGAAAGTGAATTTGCAGTATAATTTGTAGAAATGAATTCTAAATACAGCATATACTTTCTATGAAAGGCATGGATTGGAAACCCTTTCCGCTCACTCCCAGGCCTAGATATCCTCAAGGACACCGGAACAAATACATCTGTTACGTCCATCTTTTTTGCTGGCATGTTCAAAAGATTAGACAGAAAGCACCTCTGAGCTTAAAAAGATGTGATTATTATGTGGATCTTATAAGTGGATCTCTCCTTCGTCCCCCTCTCTCTCCCTTCTTATTCAGAGGAAAGCAAATTTATGGAAACAGACAAATCAAATTATGCGTACGCAGCTCAGAGTGAACACCTTGCCCTGGTTCAGAGACTGTCGCGTTCAGAGAACGTGCTCTATGGAACAAACCTGGAAAACCTTTCTGCTGGGATGATGAGCAAATCTTGCGATAACCTCAGCGTGGAAACCAACGACAGGATTAGAGACAACAGCGATCTTGGCAGGTAGGTTTGTTTTTTCCTCTAAACTTGTGTAAGAATACTCAGTCCTTGACTATATCACTGCAAATCTCTATGAGAAACTGTGAGGCAGACTTTTTTTTTTCAGCCTTTATCGCGGTCACACCAAAAGGCGACGTCAGGCCTGGGGCTCCGTGGTGCCAGCAGCAGTGCAAACACAGGCAGGAAGCTAACAGTCTAACAGATAAGAACGTGAAAAAGAGTGGCATGTAAATATGTACCAGACGCAGGAACGGACCACTTAGTGGGTTTTGACAAAGGATAAAAATAAAGGAGGAGAAAAGTAAAACCTTTAATGTCTGTGTATGTTCTCTGGAAAGGGCAGTATGTGAACCGAATGCACAGTGCTCATGCTGGTTTTGAGCAGGTCTTATCTATTGATTCCTCCGTGTCCAAAGGTGCAAATCAGAGAGGACAGTGTAAGAGCTGTTCCCTTTTCATTTGTGTTTGTACGTTCACCAGTGCAGGCCGTTACTATAGCTGCACACACTCTCAAGGCCTTTGATGAAGCCCGGTGCCTTTTAGAATACTAAGAGTTAGAATAGAGCCAAGAAGAACATGAACTACCGGGAAAACTTTCAGAGGTGATTTTGTCTAAACGGACAGCCCGGCTAAATGAATCATACTGAGGCTATGCGGTGTTTTCCTGATGCCTACACTTAGCTCAGAGAAAAATACAGGGGGAAATCAGTCGTGATGCGAGTGCTCCAACAGCAGCTGTTATTTGGAAGCAAATGCCGGGAAGGATAAACTACCTCTCCCCTACAATGAAACGTGGCCCACAAATCAAAATACTCGCTGAATGGCTATAAACATGCGCATTCCCAACTTGGCTTTGTCAGACTAAGGACAATGAAGAGTGCTAAATACCGTTGCTGATTTCTTACTGTAACACAGTCACCATTGCCTGCCATGCAGATCCACATCGGGGATATCCCAGTCAGAAATGCACATCAGTTTGAACGGAAAGCAAAGGAGTTATGACTACCTCTCTATCCATTCAACTCAGAACACAATCAGTGGTGAGTATAATAACCATAAAGAAAGACAGCAGTACCCTTCCGTGTTTATTGTTTCAACAGAAGGAGACCAAAATATATTCTGCTTACAGATTAAAAAAAATTCCTTTTGCACTTCTGGTCCTGGGAATTAACCCAGAGTTTAACAAGAGAAGATGTTTTCTTCCCTTTCACTCCTGCTTTCCATCAAGACCAGTGGTAAAGGACTTCATTATAAAATTATTCTATCAGTGGTGCTTAATGCTCAATGCTCTTCAGAGACGTAGTTCAGTACACCCAGGACTCGCTCGCATGGGCCAATACCCCTATGCTCAGAGGTCATCATCTGGTTTGTAATTGAGGTCTAGAACACAACAAATAACGCGAGAGACAACATAGGCTCCAGATCCTCCCTCTGTTCTTGCATTTGCATGACACTAACTGGAGTAAGAACTGGACACCTCATTTTCTAACAGGAGCCATATTGCATGCACACAGGGAGCAGATCTACGGAATACAAAGCTATGATTATTTGGTTAGTCCATTTGAAAATCAGAACTGTACTTTAAACACTGTGGCAATTGCACAATGTTAAGTAGTGTTAACGCTACAAAAGTCATCATCACCATCAGTGCCGACTGGATTGCACCTGCAGAGACAAAAGGGCGTGCAGTGCTGAAGGCCAGAGTTTCCAAATGAAGCCATAAGAGATTTTGTGTTGAAATCGCCCTCATGTTCAATGGGTGCTAAGTGCCTGACTCTTCAGATATCCTAATCTTAATAAAAGCATTGCAGATAAATGTGTACTCTCACCGAAAGGAACATTATAGGATCAATTTACACGCCTACTATACATCTACTTTTCTAAACAATGCAAATTTCCAAACACTTGTTTGAGCTTCCTTCCTGAATTACACTGACTCAGAAGTAATGGTATTGTTGCAAACAAGGACAAAATATATTTTTAATTTTTGAAGCCCCAGTTTTGCATACTATATGAATCTACCGTCCCCCAGCAACAATCTGCATTTATTCTAGCTATTTTATTTCTGCAGCACCTGGGTCACCAGGCATCCAAAAGGAAGTTTTGTTAAGTGGACTAGAAAGAGAAATCATTTGTGTCAGCCTAAAACGTGACCCCAAGGATGGATTTGGTAAGTAAGGAATATGAACGTTACGTTTGTTACTGGGACTGTCAGATCCCGGTGCTAATGTTGGTANCATTTATTCTAGCTATTTTATTTCTGCAGCACCTGGGTCACCAGGCATCCAAAAGGAAGTTTTGTTAAGTGGACTAGAAAGAGAAATCATTTGTGTCAGCCTAAAACGTGACCCCAAGGATGGATTTGGTAAGTAAGGAATATGAACGTTACGTTTGTTACTGGGACTGTCAGATCCCGGTGCTAATGTTGGTACTTGCTGACTCAAGCTGAGCGAGGTTGTAACCTTCTTCACCTCAGTTATTCTTTTTATAGAACCAGACTAGCAATCTTGGTGAAGGACTTAGAGTTTCCGAGACTGAAAAGGACTAAGCAAATAAATCAAGACCATAGTTTTTTCAGGGGATTAACTAAGGCCACAGAGGTCAAGGGGACCAAGTGCTAGGAGTAGAAAG
>VZSC01004133.1:14037-35299 GCA_013398225.1 Steatornis caripensis
AGCCGCGGCTCTGGCCCTGGCAGCCCAACCCTGGACCCACGGTCCTTGCTCGGACCCTGGTTCCCCAGGAAGAGCTGCAGCTCCCGCGCTGAGCGTGCTGCAGTGAAAGCGTCTGCCTGCGCTGGACGAACGCCGGCGAACACCGTGAATGGCGTCTTAAAATAAAGACGAGCTCTCTGCTTTCGGAGGGAGGGAGGGAGCCGGGGACCAGGAGGGGAGCAGCAGCCACCCCTGGGCCCCTCCCAGTAACAGGCAATTGCATCGCCTCCACCGCAAAGCCCAAAGGTGTCCCCTTGTTCCCTGGGTGCAACACATCCACCACCCTGTCCTCGGCCGGAGAGGCTGAGTTTTTGCGATTCTCCGTCCAGTGCGTTCTTTCCATCCAGCAGGTCCCACGCATCTGGCTCGCGCTGGGAGTTAGCGCTTGAATCCCCCACATGAGGCAACGGGGTTTGCTTCTGCAGCCAGCGCTGCTCGCGTACGTGTCCGTGGTCTTGGTCTGAACCCAGACAGGACACACGGGGCAAGACCTTGCTGGCAAAGCTCCTGCTCTCGGGCTGGATTGGCTCCAGGAGCTGGAACTGTAATTAAGTTAATCACCAGATTGCAAACGGCCCGTGGGTGGGGAGGTGGGAGAGGCTGGAAGGTAATTAGAAAGTGGATCAGCACTTTGTTTTCCCGTCTCCCCACGGATGCCACCAGTTTGCTGAGATGTTGCCCTGGATGTCCTGGCTTGAAGAAGCAGCTGGGATGTCCCAGCCTCAAGGCCACGCAGAAGTGACGCGCGGCTTCGAAGCAAAACGTCCCGCCATCGGCTGGCCGCCGCTCAGCCGGGCTCTGCGCAGGGATGTCCTCACCCGTGCAGTTCGGTCCCCGAGAGACTCACGCATCCCCAGGGCTGCCTCTGCCATGCAGAAAAACGAGACGGGAGCTAAAGCAGGGCTGGGACGGCATGAAACGGCCAAATGCAGCCTCACCGACCTCACGCCCCCCAGCGCGGTACGGAGGCAGCCTCGGGCTCGGCAGGGCTCCTCGCCGGGGCTGGGACGCTGCCGGCAGTGTCCGTCGGGGTCTGCCGAGGCGCGAGGGGTGCCGGGGCAGTGCCCAAGCTCACGGCGCGCGCAGTAAGGCCGCGTGGGGACCTGCCCCGGGAGCACACGTTGCCCAGGGGCTGGCAGCGGCCCCCTGGTACGGGGTTTCCTCTAGGGCATCCCTGGTGGAACAGGATTTTCTCTCTTCACCCCGAGCCAGACGCCCTTCTCCAGTACGGCCATTTATTTCTAAACGCTGCCTCCGAGGGATGGTGAGCAAAGGGTCGCGTTAACCCTGCTGCAGGCGCCTGAGAACCCCCGTCCCTTCCTCCTGGGCAGGATGCAACCTTTTCTTAATCCGTCTTCACCATGCTGCTCCTGTGTTTATCACCAGCCTTTTTTTGGCAAAGAACTCGGTCACTCTTGCCGTTAGTGATACCCGCTCAGTAAATTGCTAAAAGTTTCACATTTACGCTCCTGGCTGTTGCACCTAACGCAAACCCGGTGTGACCGAACCGGAATGACTGTGTTTTCTGGTGGAGAGCCGGAGATGATGGCGGCAGGCATTAGCTAAATTCATTTCTGCAGTTTTGGTCACACTTCGTACCGCATACTCCACTTACAAAGGGTAAGGCCTGACTGATAAATATTTCATTGCGCAGTTAATCATATTGCTAGAGGCAAAATCACCTTGCCATAAACACCGACTCGAAGGGAGCCAATGCATTCCACTGATAAGCGCAAAATGATCTGTTACCTATTTATCGTACGCTTTGCCTAATTGTTAATTAAGTCCTTCCAAGAGGCTCCCTAGCCGAAGGAGGTCGAGCGGTGCCTTGCGGTGCCAGCCCTGGCCCTTGCGGGGCCGGGTGCCTGGGTTATCCCCAGAGCCACTTCGCTGCAGCTCCGGGAGCGACCAGTGCACGGGGAACCCTCTCGCTGATCTCTCAGCCTTTCCTGAGCGGGGAAATCCATCCCACGCCATGGATCTCTACAACTTACGATGAGTAAAATCCCTGTTTATCGGAGAGATGTTTATTCTGCCTGCCCAGGCAGTGCCTGGGTAGCCCCAAAGGTAGCCCTGTCGGGCCGGCACTGAGCGCGGGGTGCTTCAGGAGCCCCTCACGACAGGCAATGGGTGGAGGAAAGCCAGAGCCTGCATTCCTTGAAAATATTTTACCTGTTGTAAGCGCTTTGCATTTCCATACGTAGCGTCCGAAGCGCCTGGGAAGTGACCGCTCTACCCAGGTGGCTGCGGTGAAAAGTGGGAATGGGATCCGAGCCCATCAGGAGGCGACGCTGCCTGATCACGGCGGAGTCACGCACCCTGGAACGAACACGATTCCCGCTTTCACGGAGAAAAATAACAGTTTCCAACGTGAAACCAAGCGGAGCGTTTCCACTGAACTCACCAGAGGCCGATGCAGGAGTCACTGACCTCCTTAACCGAAGTCTGACAAAACCTCCTGGGTTTAGCTGGGCTTCTTGCCTCTTTGGAGCTTTCTGGCTGATCTTTATCTGCTCATCTGAATGGCAGCCGTGATTAACTGCACTGTTCATCAACACGTGCACGCTTGTTCTGGAGGGGTGCTTAACAGAGGCTGTCCACAACGCTTCTCTCAAATCGTGTATAAAGGAGTGTGTATCCAAAGGCAGGGACAATTCTAACGTGTTTGAGTCAACCTCCAATCTTGTTTTAACCCGTGGTAGGTGAGATACTTCTGGTTTCCTCTACGTAGTAGCCAGGTATTTTATACTTCAGGAAAAAGAAATAGGCTCGCGTTAGCTGGTCACCTCGCAGCTTCGGGGCCCACCTGTGGGACAGAGGCACCGTCGGCGCATCAGAGGTGGTGACGAGGCTGCGCGGACGGTCCAGCGTGCCCGGCCGCACACACCACACCGCGGTCCACCAGCCTCCCGGGCAGCGTGCTTGCTTTCGCGAACATGCAAAATTGCTGGAGCGGTCTAAGGAAAAAGGAGTGGAAAGAAAGCGTTGGAGAGAGGGACGGGAAAGAAAAACAGGCAGAGAAATCTTAGCAACAGAACGAGGGACTCCATCTCCCCACAGCTGTCACCGCCCTGCTCTAGGGAACCTTTGCAGTCTCTGACGAGAGAGCTGGTTAAGCTACCAACAAGTTTGACTGGTGGATGGAGGTTTGTGGACGGTAGCGGAAGACGCTCATCTCCCAGCTGAGAAGCAACAACTTCCCATCCTCGGGGTCTCCAGCTCCTGCGTGTGTGCAGAGGGGGTGGCCAGAAAAAATATGGGGTTATTTCCCCTGGGAGCAGGGACCACCACGGGGACGGCCCCCCGGGCAGAGGGACGTGGCCGGAGTGTGCCCGGCTCTGCCGGGAGCCCCACGGGACCCAGAGCGGCTCCTCCCCGCTTGGCTCTTCTGCCGAGACCGCTACTGAAAACGTGGGGCGCTTGTGGTAGCGATGGGGGGTTAGTCTGAGCTGGCCACCCAATTTGTGTCACAGCAGCCACAAGAGAGCCACAGAAATACCCTTAAAGCCACAGACAGCCCGGTCTGAGTGGGACCTGGCAATCCAGACAGGCCAAAACCCTTTTGGGCCATTAGCAATCCCCCAGGTTGCCAAACTCATCAACACCGCCTTTGTAATGCAAGCAAAGGGGAGAACAGCACTAGCTAGTGAAGTCTGCATTGATTGTAAAATGGGAAGGGAAAAGGACCTTACGCCCTTTCCACGGCCCCCAGCACGCAGCGCAGCGTTGTTTTGGAGCTCAGAGTTCGCCTCTTATTGGCAACGTCACCGGCCCTCGCCGTTCAGGCTCAGATGCTTGCAGAGTTTGGGATTTCACATCAAAGCCACTGGTTTGGCCGCTGCAGCAGCAGCGATAAAGTTTGGAAGCAAACCCAAACTTCTCAGAATTTCAGAGCTGTTCCGGTCCCACGTCAGGCTCGTCTCTCCTCGCTGCTGCGAGGAACAAGGGCGCTGCAGTGCTCCAGCCACCAAGGTTCAGTAGGACCCAGTTAAAATTAACATTCGGGTTTAACTCTCTTTTGAAGCCCTTTTTTTTTTTTCCTTCAGAAAGCTATCTCAGATCTTCTGGGGTTCTGACGTCTCCTTCCACAGCCCAGGAGGGAGACCCCATTGCCACCGGGCTGCTGGTGGGACCCTCTGCTCCCTGCGCCTGCAGACGGAGCTGGGGCCACCCCGGAGCAGACGCCCTTGGTCTGGCTCCCAGTGATGGTGCCGTTCATTCTCAGCCGGGGATTTCTCTTGGGCAGTGCAGCACGGGAAAGCTACGGCAGTGAAGTGGACGAGCAGTGCGTTACGCAGGGGCCGGAGGAAAGAGGAGAGCCACGAACACGGCTGGTCTCGGACAAACGCACTCCAAGTCGAGCTCCAACTTACTGTCCCCGTGCGCCCGGCGGTGTCAACTGCTCGGCAGCAGCCATCCCCCTCTTACAGCAAACTCCTCTTGGAATATTTTCCTTCCTCCGTGGGGCACCAAATAACCGCTGGAGTGTGGTGTCTCTCAGCTTAGCGTCTTGGAAGGAGCTTTCTGTTCTGCTTTGAGCTATTTAATAATTTTGTTGGGCTTCTACCCAAAGAACTAAGGCCCTTCATGTTGTCTTTGGGTCAGGTTCTCTCTCTCGCTCGTGCTTTTTAATTCCCACAAAAACCGAACGTGTTCCTGCCAAAAGTATAATAGTAGGGCCATGAGCACCAACTCCACAGTCTTAAAAGTATGAGAACAGCAGTAGTATTTAGCAAGGAGATACAATGGGCGCGGAAAGTAACGTTCATTCAGCTTCTCTTGAGGAGTCGAAGGCAGCTGGCGAGCACTGAACTCCCTCTAAAAATAGCAAAAAGCCTTAGAGGAAACGTGAAAATGAAGAAGCCGTTGCCAGTCGAGCCGCTCTGTTAAAGCCGTCCGTGGGTGCCCCCGAACGCGCAGACCCCCAGGTGACCGACACGAGCACCCCAGCCTGCTCCTCGCTCGCGCCGGCCGCAGCGTAAGCTCAACGAGATCTGGATCTGAGCTCTTGCCTTTGGGATGTTTGTTTCTCACTTCCATCCGTCATCAACCCATCAACTTCTGAGTGCCTACTACCCTCGGATAAAGGTTCGAGAAAAGCTTTAGCTCCTGGAAATTACGCCATGCCACTGATCTTGATTAACGCTCAGTAAAGCGCTGAAGCCTTGTGGTACCTTGCTGGACGGCTCGAAGGCTTTCACTCAGAGAAAGCTCAGCAGCCGGCATTAAAAACTGAACCAGAAAGGTACGATGTCTTGACAGGAAAATAAATTTGGGGACCAGACGCTCTGAGAGATACTTAATTTCAGCTGCCTGACAACTGTGTTGAAAGAAAAAGATTTTGAAGCTCTACTTCGCTAGTCCACCAGCTGCTTTGGAAAGCCCCCAGGAGCCATAAAGCTTCTCCGGAGCTCCTGTGGGTTGCTTCCCCAGCCTCATCGCGGGACAGCGCGGCTGGCCCGTGTTGTCACCTGCAGAAAGCACTGCCCAAAAACCCGGCCTGTGCTGAAAGCGGGGGGGATCTGGGAAGTTTTGCCACTTCCGAACACACAAAGCCTGAACGCACCGGCGCCAAGACGGACACGGCTTTCGTGCGATGCAGGAGCAACGGCGTGAGCAGAGGCAGTTGTAAAGCTTGGTCAGACGCCCTGGGAAAAAGCTGATGCTTCGGGCTTTGCAAATAGCTCCAGCGCAAAAGGGAGCTTTGCGGGGATGTGCGATACGGGGAGGAACTGGCCTAGATAAGAACCAAACCAGCTTCCAGTGCCAAAGAGCACATAGCTGGGGAAGCGCTGCGCTGGTGAAGTAACACTTGGTAGGCGCTGGTCCAGCACACGAGAATTGCCAAACGGGATCAAAATGGTTCTGGAGAGAGAGGGCAGTGGGGGAAACTTTAAAATAATTTGCCCCTGCATTTTGAGTCCACGTCCCGTGGGTCTTTAGCGATTTAACACCTCCTTCTGCAGCACAACACGGGCTGACCGTCAGGAGGAAAGAGAATCTGTGGTGAACCAAAGGCCACCATCTGAGAGCAAGGGGGGAGGCCCGTGTCCTACCAAAGCTGGTGGAAAAGGCTGGGTGGGATTTCAGCAGCGGCGAGGAAGCCTTTGTTTCCAAGGCTTCAGCGTTTAGCAACGCAACCTGCAGACATCTTTGTCTTCTGCAGGCTTTTAGGGTCCACCGGAAGGAGCAGTTTTCCCTCCTTGCAGTGGCATTTGCAAATTTACATGCTTAAAGGGCTTACGGCCAAATGTTTAGAGAATACATGTGCATGTATATACGTGTGCGTGTATATACGTGTGCGTGCATATACGTGTGCGTGCTTGTTGCAAAGAGTTGCAGTCCTTAGTACCTCCCAGGTCCCTCCAAGTACCACGGCAAACCCACTCAGGGTGATACTGGCTCCATCCTAAAGTACCAGTAGCACAACTCAGTACTAAATAGACGTTTTTACAATCTATAAATACATAAAAACAATTACGATATAATACTTCCAATAATAGAGCTGTGGGAATACATGACACTCAAAGTAATTTCCCGTCTAGATTTATAGTGTGCCCTGTCTTTTTCTGTTCATATATCCACTTAAGCAGGCTAGAAACATTCAGATGGATTTGAATATACCTGGGTTATGCGTGCGACTCCGGTCCCCACCCACGCTCGGCCACGGCCCCTGCTGCTCCCGCGGCCGCAGCGGCAGCTCTCACCCGCCGACGTTCACGGCATCTTTCTCTTATCGGTCCGATGATGCCTTCAGGTTCTGGCACGGCATCTGCTTAACCGTGGGCCACGACCACACCGTGTCTCGCAAAAGGAGGTTTCAGTACGGTCTCCGTGCGTGGCGCCGGTCCCCCGGGAGCGCAGGGGAGCCCCGCGGGAAGGAGCGCTCTCACGAGCCAGCGCTTGGGTCGGCAGTGCCCCGCGCCCAGTTACACCCCCTGCATCAGCCAGAGCTTTGCCTTTCCCTTTTAACCACTTTTATCGAGTTGCAAGGGTCTACAGACATGGCATAATCGAGGCTTGAAGTTCCTTTTTTCCATATGCTATCCATCGGTGTGCGGGTAAATCTCCCGCTTCCCCCCAGGCAGCGAAAGCCTCCTGCCCCCTGCTCATCTCCCNCGTGTCTCGCAAAAGGAGGTTTCAGTACGGTCTCCGTGCGTGGCGCCGGTCCCCCGGGAGCGCAGGGGAGCCCCGCGGGAAGGAGCGCTCTCACGAGCCAGCGCTTGGGTCGGCAGTGCCCCGCGCCCAGTTACACCCCCTGCATCAGCCAGAGCTTTGCCTTTCCCTTTTAACCACTTTTATCGAGTTGCAAGGGTCTACAGACATGGCATAATCGAGGCTTGAAGTTCCTTTTTTCCATATGCTATCCATCGGTGTGCGGGTAAATCTCCCGCTTCCCCCCAGGCAGCGAAAGCCTCCTGCCCCCTGCTCATCTCCCGCGACATCTAACGTTTGTTCTGATCTTTAGCATGTGCGTGCCTTGGCCAGGTGAGACGCGGCGTGCCAAGGAATGAAGTAATACTTGCTATCTGGCAGGCAGTATGTGTTGCAATACCTAGTCATAATCGTGTTTGAAAGTTATAATAGCGGAGAGAGTTATTAACCTGGCTCCCTTCCTGCCTCCTGTGGGTTTCAATCAGACACTGGGTGGTTTTCAAACTTTGTTTTTGAGTGTATAATTTTAGTACATACGTCAATAGCGAGCAGAAAGAAAACAGAATCTACTATGATAAATTAAAAGGACAGAGTCCCTACCGCCCAGCTACACCCAGTGAGGAGACGACCCCCCCCCACCTCCCACGCCAAGGAGCATCACCTTTTGGGCTGTGTCACTGCCGGAGCCATCATCCGCGGTGGGAGCCACCTGCGCCGCAGCCAGCCCCGGTACCGGCCGGGGACCACCAGGCTCCCTCCCCTGCTTTTAAAAGCCTGGCAGCAGCAGCGTGTCCAAGCACTCGGTGCCGCTGCTCCTGCCATCCGCCGCCGCATCTCTTGCAGCCCGGCCGCCGAGAGAGGCTGAGAGATGGCTGAAGGGGAAATCACCACCTTCACCGCCCTGACCGAAAAGTTCAACCTTCCCCCGGGGAACTACAAGAAACCCAAACTCCTGTACTGCAGCAACGGAGGCCACTTCCTACGGATCCTCCCGGACGGCAAAGTGGATGGGACCAGGGACCGAAGCGACCAGCACAGTAAGCAAACCCGACGGGGCTTCTTGGCGCTCCTCCGTGCTCCTATGATTTTATCAGCCTCTATCAGCCGGGAAGGGGGGAGCTGGGGAAGATGGGCTCTGCACCAAGCTCTCTTTCCTCCTGGTGGTAACACACCTTCCAGGAGTCAGCACACGCACCAAACACACCCACAGCCTGGACGCAGAGCCCGGGCAGGAACGATCCGTGTGCTATTTCACACCCGCGGAAGTGCTAAGTCTGAAACTCGTCATCAAAATAATTGCAGGCAGGCAGACCGGAGAGGACCAAAGCGCTAAGTGCAGCACGGCTGGCTTACGCAGCAAGCTGGCAGCTGGAAGGAAAAGGCTTGGGAGCAGCTCACACCCTGCACACACGCAGCCGTCACACGTAGCTCTACGGTATCTGTGCATTTACTCTGGGTTAGAGGATTCGGCGCGATGGCGGGCTGTGCAGATGCAATGCTCCCCAGCAGCACGCTGCAGCTGTGCGTCTTCGTACGTGAAGTCGTCAGCCGGAGCGGGAGGTCGGGCCCAGCTTCCTCTGCGCGCGCAACGCGTTTTGGCTGTATATTCTGCGCACAGCGTCCCCTTGCCTTTGGGGCACGTCCCTTTCCCCTTATGCAGCAAATTAAATTCCTGCAGGATGCAAAAGCCAAAGAGGCAAGAATGAGCGGAGAGCGAGTTATTTTGTGACTTACAGCTTCAGAAACGCGCTTGTGTTACCATTCGCCTTTTTTTTTATGAAAACAAGTATGGCTTCCTGCGTGCTGAAGCGGTTACAACTCATTTCACGCACATCCGTGTGTCACAAAGAGTTCACGGGTTACCGGAGCTGCCGTCCGCAGCCACGGTCTCCCCTCGCCCATCCCTGTTGCCCGCAGACGGTGATGCCGGCAGCTGCAGCCCACGGGACACGGGGGACCTGCTGCTGGGATGAACGGCCCGCGCAGACGCCAGCGCTCGTCTCACCGTTCGCACATCCCGCTGCCTTTCTAGGAGCGCGCTCGCTCTCCGTGATTGGCGTCAAAGTTTACCCTGGGAAGCTGGCAGGGCTCGCTTGCCAAAAGGTGCTGGTTTTGTAAATGCTACCATGAAGTGCTGCAGAGTATCCGATGTAGGGCAAACCTTAATATCAAAAATGAATATTATCCTGTAAGGCAAGGCAAGGTGCATGTTTGTCCCGTTCAGTAGCCGTCGCTGTCACCGAAGGCATCGAGAGCTCTTTCCCTGCCGGCAACTCACACGACCAGAGCCGAGCCGAGGTGCTGAGGCTCTCTTGCTTTGACCAAGCCGCGCACAGCCCTTAGACGAGAGCTGAATACCCGGCCCTGACGCCAAGAAGCCCCCCGCCCTTGGCAGCTCTCCCTGCTGAGCCCGGCCAGGCCGTCGGCAGCGACGCGTGGGGCTGCGCAGAGCAACCCCCAGCAAACCACTCGGAGAAAAAAAGAGAACGGCTGTGTAGGGACAAAGACATAAAATCCAAGGAATCACTTGGGAAGTTTGAAGCTTTTAGGGCTCTTGCATCTCCTAAATACTTGAGAGGATTTTTTAAACTGATGCCCGAGGAGAGCCGGACCGGCAGCGCGGCAAAGCTCCCCGGGCTCTGCAGGCAGCGGGGCCGGGCTCTTCACCACCACCGCACACCGGAGCTCTCGGTTGTCAGCAAAAACCTCTGGGCACACCATATCCTGAACACTTACTGGAATATAACCAGGACCTGCCAGGCTCCCATCCGGTTAGAAAGAAGGGCTGGGAGGAGCCAAGTCTGCCTTACAAATTCTAAGAAAAGCACTTTTATTTTCTTTAAACCGCAAACGTACACGTGGCTTTCTCCCCCCAAAGTTAACCTTTCTTCTTGTTATTGTTGCTTTAACGAAAGGCAGTTTATGGCAGCGTTTTAATCATAAACGCCGTCTCCCCACCCCTCGCGCAGAACGCGGCAGCGGTGGGGGACGGGCGAGGACGAGCTCACCGAGGCTGGATAAACACAGCGCGGGGCCGGCAGCCTCCAGCCTGGAATAACCCCGGCGCTAACCCTTCTCCAACCCCGCGCAAGAGGCAGAAGAGGACGCTGCCCCAAAGGATCGGCAGAAGACAGGACCGGGCTCACAGCACCCGCAAGCCAGCAGCCGCGGAGGCCGTACAAGCTCAGCAGGCGTCCCTGCCACGTTTTGCCGGAGCTGAGATTTTGCTGGAGTCAGGAGGGGGATGCAAAGAAGCCTGTGTGCCCTGGGGAGCTCAGCACGGGTTTGCCGAGCCAGCAGCAAGTTGGCATCTCCTGGGTGCTAACGAGGACACGAGTGTCCGCCCCCTGCGTCCCAGCCTCCAGCCCACCATCTCACGGCACGGGTGCCACCGCAGCCCACCCCCCCTTCTCCCCCTGGCAAAGCGAGCCCATCACCTCAAAGCGAGCGCTTCTCCGGCCACCGGTCCCCACAGCCGCACAAGGCACCCAGGCAGCACGAGCGCGGGCAGCGAGCACGGGCAGCACTCCTGCGCACGGCACGCGCTGCACCCCGGCACACTTGCACCTTGCCGGCTGCGGGCCTGGCGCCGCGTGTTTGGAAACCTCTGCCAGAAAGGAACGTCCTGTAAATGATCTCGCAAGCTTGGATATCCAAACGTACAAATATTTACAGAGGAAACTCGTGGAAGGGCCGCGTGCCGGCGGAGCAGCCCTGCCGGCAAGGTACCCTACGCCTCTGAGCACCGACGGCTGCCCACGGTCCAGCCCCGGCGCCGCTCAGCACCACTCCCCGGTGTGCGAGGGGAGCAGCCCCGACCGTGACCTGTGCGTGGGATACTGCTTACACAGCTGGGACAGGCACTGGCCAGCACGGAGTAAGCCGCATCCGTATGGGAAACCTGGGGGTGACAGCGGGGACGGACGAGGCACAGGAGCGCCCACGGCTCGTGCGGGGCTCCAGCGCGCACTGCTGCGTTAGAGCCGGCACTGGTGCTTTGCAAACTGCCCATGCTCATGTGCCTTTTGTTCCAGGTGAATACCAAGAATTCTTATTTTCATCTTAAATGGCCTTGCCAGGAGCTAGCCCCAGAACCAGGGAGGATCCCTAAGGAGAACAGAAGAGGCCACTCACTCCAAGCCCTACAGAATGATGCCCTGACCGTGCCCTTTGCCGCCGTGCATGCGCACCTCGAGCTTGCACACTGAGATGAAAACACAACTTACCAGGACATTGCAGACCCTTGAGAATGAAGCCGATGTTCGTTTCCACAAGCAGCCTTAATTTCTCCTTTTCATCCCGCTACTTGGTGGAAGGAAATATCTGTACAGACCTGTAAAAGACACGTGGGTTTGCGCACGAGATCCTTCCTCTGGACCCGCCATTCTCCCTCCCGCTGCGGCTGGAGCCCCTAACGTCCCCATCGGCAGCTGGAGGCTCCCCCTGCTCCCCTCTCGCGGAGGCAGTTTTTAGGACAGTATCATCGTTTTAATCTCACCTCCCTCTTTCCCCGGCTGGACTTCTCCTTGGCCACGTCCTGGGGACGCAGCACCGCAGCGAATGCAAGGCGGGCTGGGAGCTCTCCTGCGGCGGGCTTTGCCGGCTGCCAGCTCCCAGCCTGAACCAGGCAAGCACCGGGACTGCACAGTACTGCAAACCTGCACCCATGCCATTTACTAATTAACCATCGCTCACTGAGCAGGAAACGCCCAAAATGAAGAATGTGAACCCTTACAGCAAAGATTTCACCGGGACGGGGGCTTCTGCCACGCCAAGAGGTAACATTGCCTTTTACCGCGGCCAAGTAAATTAAAAAAAGAAGGCAGGAGCTGAGGCACCCGTTCGTACGTCGTTCAAACCACCTCAATATTTCTGTTACAAATCTCTACGGTACAAGCTCAGGAAAAAAAGCAGAGAGGGGATGGGAACGACCATTCGGAAAAGCTGGACTTTGCAAGTCACCCGGCTGTAACCGCGGCCCGCTGTGCGTGCCGGCGGGGCCGCCAATTGTTCAGACTTCGGTTGTCCTGGCGAGCCCCGGGAGCAGCACCGGGTCCTCTCTGAGCACACGGCGCTAGAGGGCTGTCCGCCCGAAGCATCCCTCCAACCAAACGGCCTCTTCCCGATAAATACATTAAACAAGAGCTTGAGCCGAGTTTTAATCGTTTTCTGAGACTCCTGTAGTTAGCGAAGGAAGCAAAAAAGGAACTCGCGGGGCAAAAAAAAAAAAAGTAGCCAGGCAAATAGAAAGGTTAAATCTGCTGTGTTCGGTACGGGATGCTGAGCGGAGGAGGGAGGTGGCCCAGACCGCCGGCCTGCCGCTGACCCGCTCCCCTCCCACGGTCCGAGACCAATAAGGAGCTTTTTTCGCCCTGCAATTTCTAGCTGAAGCCCAGCGTCGGTGACGGGGATGGAAAGCTGGTGCCTGGTGGGCTGCGTGCACCGGCACAGCATCACCACGAAGCCACCGCTGCCGCCCAGCCGGCGCGCTGGCAGGCTCACGTCTTGGTTTAGTATCGAATTCACGTTAGCGCCGCAAGCTGGGACAATCCAAGACGTGGCTCATGGCTACCTCCGCGAGGTGATTTTTAGGATGAACGTCAGCCCTTTCTATCTCTCCACTACCCGCCTACGACGCGCCGGAGCGCGCCAGCCACGGCACGCTGCTGGACGGGGTGCTTCGGATCAGGGGTTTGCAACGCAGGCATCTGAAGTCTGCCCGTCCTTGGTTTAGCTCTCGAAATACTTCTGCGTGTGTCACTCCTTAAGTGTCTTGTCAAAGCCACATGAGAAATTCGTAAATTAGAGCCAGAATTAAAACCCCAATCTCCTGTGTCCCATTCCAGCATCTTAACCAAAAGGCTGCCCTTGCTTTGATGTAAAATAAGGAAAAAATTGGTCTTTGGTTCCTCAAGCATGGCTGTGGGGTTTCTTTGAAGGGGAGGGTACAAGGAGACGCTTCTATTACACGCTGTACTGTTTCTTATAAACTCTGTGTAAGCTGGGCTTCTGATCAAAAGTGCTCTGCTCACTTTCCTAGCAGCTTGGATATTATCTCTGCCAACCTTCCCCCCTCTCCCCGCCCCCCCATTTTCCTTTTATTTTTGTTGTTCTTGTTTTATTTTTACTTTCAGTCCAACTCCAGCTAAGCGCGGAAAGCGTGGGAGAGGTGTATATAAAGAGCACCCAGTCTGGGCACTACCTGGCGATGGACACCAACGGGCTGCTCTACGGCTCGGTAAGTACGGGGTTTGCGTGGGACCAGACGCGCAGAGGGTTTGAGGTCTGCGCAAATCCCATAGCTCTGAGTAATGCAAACCGCAGGCAACAGTTAGCCTCCGCCTGTTATTTTGGTAGCTGCACGGCCACTCTCCATCCGGCTTTATTTTGGGGGGAAAGAAATAAATAATCAAATAACACCGCTCACCGCCCTGCCTCGAACCCTTGACAAATAACGTATTTCATATCCGCAGCGGCAGCTGCTTCACATCGCCGCGACAGCTGCCCGCAATGCGAGCGGGGCCGCGGGGGACCCCAGCATCGCAGGGCAGGTGCACGTCCAGCCCCGGCAGCGCCGTGCCCGCACCTCTGCCTGCCTCCCGCCGCGGCTCTGCCAGGCGGTTCGGGGCTGCCAGCAGAGCTGTGAGAGGAAGCAGCCCAAGGCCCACAGCCACTGAGCAAAGACCTCCTCGCGTTTTTCCTCTGTGTGCTGGTTGCACGGAGCCCAGTGCCGGAGGCAGCAACAGCATTGGTGACGTTCTGGTGCAAGCAGGATCACGTAAGGCAGGAGCTTACCCCACTGTGCCCAGGAGCTAGAGGGCATGGAGTCACCAAAAATAATCTGAGTCTTTGAGAGCGGTCCCATTTATAGCAAAGCGTGCGACACATAACCCCGGTCACGGGCTGCCCAGCCTCACCAAAGAGCTGTGTTGTTCCCCGCGCTCATGCCCTGAACCCGCGGCCGCCACCGCACAGGTTAGTGCCAGAGCAGGAGCCAGTGCCAGGACTGGCTTACAGAGCGCTGGGCTCGGCTCCTGCCGAACGACGTGCCCAGGTCACGGCCAGGGTACTGCGGGAGTAGCGCAGGGGACTAAATCAAGGCTACTCACCTCCACGCTTTAAATACGAACTTTACTGGGGCACGAAGATCTCGGAGCGGGGTCTGGATAGCATGCCAGCCAGGGAGCGCCCGAGCCGGGATCGCTGCGTTAGGAACGCGCATCCTCCTCCCTGCAGCATCGCCCCATCTCACTGCCGTTACCCGCGGCTCTCTTTCAGCAGTTACTGGGTGAGGAGTGCCTGTTCCTTGAAAGGATCGAAGAAAACCATTACAACACGTACGTCTCCAAAAAGCACGCGGATAAGAACTGGTTTGTCGGCCTGAAGAAGAACGGGAGCAGCAAGCTGGGCCCGCGGACTCACTACGGCCAGAAGGCGATCCTCTTCCTCCCGCTGCCTGTGTCAGCCGACTGAGCCCCATGCGGGAGCTCAGAGACGACCTGAACCCCAAAACCCAACCGCCATCGCTTCCTGTCCATCTCGCTCCCTCTCTTTTTGGCTAGTATGACAGAGCCAAACGTTAGAGCTCCGAGCTTTAGGTAAAGGCTTTACCAAAACCAGACAAAGCAGAGCTCCTCTGCTCTGCACGAAGCTTTGCAAAGATGAGGGGAAAAGCCCCGACACCCCCAAGGTCCAACCGGCACCCCCGCCTCCCCTGCGCTCTGCCGTCTGTCGGCAACACGGCGCTGGCCCGTGCCGTGACCACGCCGCAGCTCCCGGGGACACACACGCCCCTGCCCTGGGCAGGCACCCAGAAACGCGGCCGAGAGCACCCCAAGGACACCCTGGATACCGGGGGAGCGCACGCTTTTCCTGTCCCCGGTCACTCCAGGGCTAAACCTCCAGGGATACTCTGCATTAACGTATTTATCCCTCCGAGTACGTAGCTTCTAACACGCCCTCCAAGCAATTTCAGATCGCACCACGGGTCACGTCGCCGAGCGCCAGCCTGGCTAAATGCTCGCAGATATCCTCAGCGCGTCAAGCTGGGCTAGCATCAGCCAAAAGCTCCAAGCCCCAAACACCCCAGCCTGCCTTACGATGTGAGCAATGCTATATTCCCTGCCGGTATCTGCCGCATGTTATTTGCGTTTATTTATTAAGTAAATCTGTCTCTCCTACAACCTGTTCGTGAGTAATTCCAGGCACCAAAGCCCCTCGATGTGGCTCTGGCGAGGATGGGGCAGAGCGGGAGTGCCTGAAGCCTGACGCTGAGGGTGCGATGGCGCAGCCGAACGGTGGCGATGCACCCAGTTCCCAGGGGGCTTCCTCCCACACCCCCGGCGCCTGGCTAAAGGGGGCTCTGCACAAATGGCACCGGGGCCCCTCGGTGACCCCCAAACCCTCCGCGAAGCTGGGTTTCTCCTCTCCCGGCACAAAGCAGATCGCCCGAGCAGCCAAGAGCCGCTCCTGCCGGGCGAGAGCATCAGGGAGCGCCACGCTGCCACGCTCTACCCCAGAGCATCTTCCCCCGTCCGCAGGCACTCGCAGACACCTACGGCGACCAGGCACAAGGTGCGCAGGGGGACAGGTGAGCCCCAGCACCGCCGGGGCAAAGCCTTGCTGAGCCAGCACTTCTCTAATCACTTCTGTCTGCGTGGCAAGCGCATTTTACCGTACAGCGTCTCCTCACGCGCAGACGAGCCCAGAGCCTTTCACTAACCTGTTCTGGTGACAGTGCATTCAAGAAGTCAGTTGGGAATAGGTTTGACTCCGTTGCACCCGTGTGACTTGCCACAGGCCGGCTGTGGCCGTGGCGTACGCAGAGACGTGGCCGGGGATGCCACGGTCGAGTGGACCAATTCGGCAGCCGAGGAAGTAAAAGCGCAGGAGTCCTTCGCTTGTGCAAGGCTGGTGCTGCGGCGGTGCCGCACAGCCCGTCCCCCGGCACCACGGCGCGGGCAGCTGCCGAAACTCACGCTTCGGCTCAGTCCCGTCGGTCTCAGGCTGGGGTTTCGAGCTGTAAATAAAATACACTGGCACGGCGGCAGAACAATAAAGTTTGATAGGAAATATTGCAGCAGGCTATATTTGATCTTAAATTAAGAGGTGCTTGAGTAAAAAAGTCTAAATCGCTTGGGGGGCCGAGGGGGAGGTGTGAAAACAGAGCGAGTGCTGCTTCACCACAGGGATGAGCTTTGTCGTGAGACGCAGAAGCCACTGATGCTGGCGGCAGCGCCCGAGCGGGGACAGACGAGCGGGGACACGCGCAGCGGGAGCCGGGGGACCCCATGCCAGGGCAGGCGGGCAACGCAGCCTGGTCGGACGCTGCAGCCGCCGCTCCCACCACCGAGGGACGGCCGCAGCCTGGGCGCTCTCTGTGTCTCTACGACAATAATCCCCATTTTGCAATTCCAGTGAATGGGGGGGGAAGAAATCCAGGGGAAGCAGGACTTGCTGCTGTTCACACGGCTGAGGGACGAGGTGAGCTTTATCCTCCCCTTTACCCTGGGCCACAGGCTGCGCTGGGGACACGCACAGAGCCACTGAGCCTCAGGATTCCTAAGCGCTTTTCCTAATGCTTCCCTTCCTCCCGTCGGGCCTGACGTCCCTTGTCCAGCACTAAAGGGGGGGAAAAGGCACTTAGGTACATGGTGTAACTTAAGGTAGTTAAACACTACATTGTTGAAATAGCGGGGTCAGCGGCACAAAGCACTCCGGTTTGGAAAAGATGGGTAATCCAATTCATTTCACTTTTATTTTTCTATAAAAAACCCTTGGAAACTGCAGAAGTACGTACTTGGCAGGAGCACTACCGCAGCTCAGCTGCTCTCCCCAGCCTTGCGAAGAAAACATTTTCCCTCGGAGGCGAGCTACGCAGCGCCTGTCAGCGCCGAGCAGTGCACTTCACGTTTCCGTACCAAACTTTCCGAAGCGAGGCACGGCTTTCCTGTTCGCACAACACGGGGCCGAGCGCGGGCTCCGCGGGCGCTGCCGGCTGCGCGCAGCCCCCTTGCGCGCAGGCACACGGCATCTTCTAGGGACCCCGAGAGAAGACCTGCGGTGTCCCCTAATTAGATACTGCAATCNTCCCCAGCCTTGCGAAGAGAACATTTTCCCTCAGAGGCGAGCTACGCAGCGCCTGTCAGCGCCGAGCAGTGCACTTCACGTTTCCGTACCAAACTTTCCGAAGCGAGGCACGGCTTTCCTGTTCGCACAACACGGGGCCGAGCGCGGGCTCCGCGGGCGCTGCCGGCTGCGCGCAGCCCCCTTGCGCGCAGGCACACGGCATCTTCTAGGGACCCCGAGAGAAGACCTGCGGTGTCCCCTAATTAGATACTGCAATCTAATTTTTGCTGTCCCTTGAGGCACGGCCGGAGCCCGTCCCCGGCGCCGTCACCTTGCTGCTGCGGCTGCAGGAGGGTTTTCGCAGGCACTTTGCTCCTGAGCTGTCACGGACGGGGACGGTCATCTGCTCCGCAACCAGCGGCGCAGGTTTATCAGTGATCTCATCCCGATTTGCAAATACTAACTGAGCGCACAGCCCCGCCGGCAGCCGACGCGCTGAGCTCGTGGGGGGGAACCCGCGTTAGGCTGGCGAGCTGGGGGCGCCCGCAAGGACCCGCGCGACGGAGGGGCACTCACAGCCCGGCCTCTTGCCAGCGGGTATAAATCCGAAGCCCGTGTTTCTGGCACAGCCCCGAGGCCTCTGCTCTGGAGAGCACACTGAGCTCGCCCCCACGGCTTCCACGCTCTCAGCTTCATCCCACCTGGGCTCCCCATACTCGCTTTTTTCCATTCCTGCCATGGCGCAAGCGCTCGGTTCTCTCGGCAAACCCCAGATAAGCCGTTTCTACACGGGAGACAGGAAGAAGAGGCACCACGCCTTGCATATCTCTGCAGCAGTAATTAGCCACTAATTACCGCACTTCAGAATCGCTCGGCTAATTACTGTGCTGTTGAACTTTTGCGCTTACTGGCTCTGAAATCTCTTCCCCAGCGCTGATAGCATCGCGGTTAATCGTCCTCCCGGGGAAACGGAGCTGGCGTGGGAAGGAACGTGTGGCAGCTTCGGCAGCACCGCAGCCACGGAGCCCCGCGGCACACGGCCCACTGAACGCTCAAATTACTACAAATGCCAATTCCTAGTCTTCACTTACAATCCCCACAGCCCAAAAGGCACGTTTTTACTGTATACACCAATTAAAACGTTTTCATTACAAGAAGAAAATAAGGCTTGCAAAAAAATCTATTCTGCACAGACACCTCTCCCCCCCCCCAAAAAAAAAAACCCAATGAAGCACAACAGTAGGATCTCTTTGGGGTTTTTTCATGCTCACCATGTCACAGGTAAGCTAGCTGGTTATCCCTAAACCAGCGAACACCTGTTTTGCAACGTTGCCGTATTTTACACATCTAAGCACACGTAATCCAATGCAGAGCACGCGCACGTGACCCCACTACGAAAGGCGAACGCGTAAGGATTCACCAGCTCTGGCGCCACCACAAACCGCGTGCTTGCTTCCAGTTACCCGAACGGTGAGGTAAAACACGCTCTCGGCTCTCAGTGACAGCGGTTCAGGCTAATGGCGGGCAGGGAGCAGACGCACGGCTCCCTGCAATCCTTCGGCTGCCACGGGATACCCCACGGGGGTATCATCATCCTCCTCACGTGCGCCCACGTCCTGTGCCACAGCCCCGCTTCTCGAGGCAGGGACACAGGCTGAAGCCCTCCGTCTCTACCTGTGGGGCTGCTATGAACTTGTAATCGCTGACCTGCAGGGAAAAAGTGTTGAGGAGTTTGACATCTAAACCACTGGCAGAGTCCGCTAAGGACTGAATATCCGCCAAAATCCCGGATTTAGGCCAACGAGCTGCAGGAAGAGAAAGAACAAAAGAAGGACCCGGCCGCCACCAATGGCCCTGGTACCAGAGCTCTGGCGCGTCCGGCTCCTGGGAAAGGGCACAGACGATATTCCGATGGCAAACACAAAGCCGGGCAAGACGGAGCGATGTGGGTAGCCAACGGCACCAACACCTTAAACATGGTGGTCGCTTTCCCCATGAAAGGCTGGGTCGTCCCTCAAGTCGGAAAATGAACGAACGCACGAGCAGGAGGTGCAGGTTTCCAATTAAACGGGGAGGTTGGAAAGCGCAATGCCAGATTTAGCCGTGCTGTCTTCCAACACCTCATTAACCGCAGAGCATTCCTCTCATTAGACTTCCGCCGCTCAGAAATTACCACCACAGGTACACACTTGATGCCCAGCTGGGGAAAAATGTCAACACTTTGTCTGAAAAATAATCTCTAAGGAAGGCACAGTGATTGCTTCAGACAGATGAGCGAGCACGGACGACATTACCCAGAGAAGCCACGCCGGCGCTGGAGAGTTTTGTCCTTAGGGTGAGGTGGGGGGGAGACTTAAAGCATTTAATAAAATCATTACACTTGAAGATCTTTCCCAGTAAGCGCAGCGAGCGCGAGTGTGCCGCAAGAGGGTTCCCGGAGCGTGTCGGAAGGAAGGAAAAGCAAGTGCCGCTGCATGCGAGGGTGAGCGAGGGAGGCATGGCTGGGCGGGGAAAGGACCGCCGTGGTCAGGTGCTCCGTCAAATTTACCGCACTCAAATGCAGCAGCAGCAGCCAAGGGGCAGCCGACGGGCAAGATTTCCGCCTTTTTCAGCAACGACCTAGCGCTGTTTCCTGGCGGATCTTGCCAGGATCCTGCAAGCTTCCACACCCTAAAGAAGTGGAAGGAGGAGGTGGTGCGGGGAAGGCAGGCTCCTTCTCCCAGTGCTGAGGTCCGTGGCAGCCGCACACCCAACTTCACCAGTGCTCTCCAAAGCCAGATCTATTTTTTTTGCCTCCACGCCTGTCAAACCTCTCGGGTCGAGGGCATCCCTGATCAGCTCTTTTTTCCCACGACTGCCCAATCCAGAAGGGCTCTGACACGGGAAGGGCAATAAAGGGCCACGGGTCCCAGCCGCGCCGCGCAGCGCAGGGCGTTGCTGTCTACATCTGAAAATCTGCGTTGACCTTAACAGACCTCAACGTCGACAACGCACCGCCAGCCAGGCCGAGCCCCAGGCTGCAGAGAGCTCCGAGTCTTGCCCGCACCCTCCTTCTGTCTGGCTCAGGAGTCCGCTGCGGAGATTTAAAACCCGACTGCTGGTTCCTGTGGACTGTTTCTCCAGCACCAGGGGGAAGGGCACGAAAAGCCACGCGAACTACCCCGCTAGGGCAGTCGGAGCTATTTTTCTTAAAAATACCGCTCTTTGCGTCAAATAAACAACTCTCTGCCACGCTGCCGTTCGCCAGGGAAGAACGTAAATCTGGGCCCGACGGCTCCCGTACGTTCTCCACGTATGACACGAAAACGCCCAGGAAAGGTGAAAGCGGGGTCGCGCTGGGCGGCACAGCCGGGGTACGCTGGAGGGGGCGAGCACCTCTGCTCCGCAGGACAGGCGGACAGCGGCCCTTCGGTCCATCGCATCCTGCCCGCCGCTGCCTGCGTCTTTGGGGACGTTATTCCCGTAGGTGCTGGACCTTTCCGGCAGCCGAAGCCCCGTCTTCCCGGCGCCCCCCGAGCGCTTCGCAGCACGCGGCCGCTGCAGCGTGGGACGCCGGGGACCGAGGGTCCGCAGAAGGGCTGCGCGAGCGCCCAGCCGGCAGCACGAAACCCAGCAGAGCCCATCCAGGGGAAGCAGGACTTGCTGCTGTTCACACGGCTGAGGGACGAGGTGANACGGCCTCAGGACCCGGCCGCGGGTTGAGAAGGGCGCAGGATGGGCCCAGAGCACCCGCACCGCGGACGCCTCAGCACCTCCGGCCGAGCGAGGCGAGCGGCGGGGCTGCTTCTGGTTTTGCCTTCGGTTTTCGGGCGCGATCCGGCAGCAGCGGGCAGGGACGGGCTCCCGGGGCGGCGGGGGGCACCTGAAACATAAAGAAAAACTTTTAAAACGTTGTACGAAGCACGGCAGCCCCGCGGCCCCCGGCGGAGCGCAGCGCTGCGGGGCCCCCGGCAGGTGGCGCTGCGGAGGCGCCGCCGAGCGGGGGCGCGGGGGGCCGGGG
>VZSC01004135.1:0-12063 GCA_013398225.1 Steatornis caripensis
ATCTCTGGAGGGCCCTTCCAACCCCTGCCATTCTGCGATTAGTGTAGACGTGACAAATTACTAAACAGTTTGCAAGTTGGTTCAACGTATTTGCCCATCAAAGGTTAAGAGTCACAAATTATAGCAGGAGCAGCACTGACGTTTCCCGAGCGCAAACAGGCCCACGCTCTCTACAGCCAAGAAAAGCTCTGGCAACTTCTTTGCCTGGGAGTCAAACGACAGCGAGCAGAGGCCTCGCGCGTTGGCAAGGACGTTGCTCAACGCGTCGTACAAGCCCTGAGGTTTCCTATCCACGCGCGTGGAGCAAGTTCATTCTGAAAACACGAACGGACGCCGCCGGGCGTTCGCCGCTCGCCGGCTCGCGGGCGCCGTCGGGAGGGTTGGGCAGAAGCGCCCCCCACGCTGCGCGCCGCGGCTCCCGAACCGGTCGGGCGCTGCCGCCTCGCGGAGCCGGGCCCGCAGCTCACTGCCGCCGGGCCGAACGCGGTCCCCGGGGGCGGTAAAGCTCTGGGTGAAAAGCGGGCGATGCCTTCCCGGGAGGGCCGCTCCCGACTGCTCGGAAGCGGAGCGCCCACCCTCGGCCGGGAGGGCAGCCGCCGCCCGGGCCCTCCGGCTTCCACGGCGAAATAAGGTTGGTGCCGGCCTGAGGGGGGCGAAGCCGGCCCGGCGGGGCCGTGCGGTGGCGGGGGGGCGGGCCACAGGCCGGGAGCGGCGGAAAGGCCCACAGCCTCGGGGTGCGCAGGGCGGCGGCGCCCCCCGCGCCCGGCGCCCCTCACCCCCGCCCCTGACCGGCGGCCTGNAGCCGGCCCGGCGGGGCCGTGCGGTGGCGGGGGGGCGGGCCACAGGCCGGGAGCGGCGGAAAGGCCCACAGCCTCGGGGTGCGCAGAGCGGCGGCGCCCCCCACCCCCGCCCCTGGCTGGCGGCCTGAGGCGCCCAGCGGCGGCGCCCCGGAGGACACGGAACGCCTCGCGGCGACAACGATTGGTTGGGACGGGGAAGGCAGGGCGGCCAGCCCGGCCAATGGGAGGGGCACGCGGCGCCCGCCGAGCCAATGGGCAGCCGCGCTTCTAACTTCGCGCCGTGTTGGTGGGGAGGGGGGAGCCCCAGCCTATTGAAAGCGCGGCGCGGCGCGGGTGAGGGGTCGGAGGTGAGAGCGGAGCGGCCCGGAAGTGGAAGCCGGAGCGCCGCCGCCTCCCATTCTTTCGGAGCCCGCGGCGCGCACGAGGGGTTCCCGCGTGGGCCTGTGCTTCTCGCGCCGCCGCCATGGTGAGGGAAGGGGAAGGGGAAGGGGGGGAGGGGCAGCGGGGTGGGGGAGGGGCAGTGGGAGCCGTGGTCGTTAACGGTCCCGGGACGGCGGCGCTGACCGGGCGCTCTCCCCGGCAGAGCCTGCCCCTCAACCCCAAGCCCTTCCTGAACGGCCTGACGGGGAAGCCGGTGATGGTGAAGCTGAAGTGGGGGATGGAGTACAAGGGTTACCTCGTCTCCGTGGACGGCTACATGAACATGCAGGTGAGCGGGGGGCGGGCTGCGGGGCGGGCCGGGCCGAGCCGGGCCACCGTGTGCTTGGCGGGGTTGCTTCTCTTGCAGCCGGCCTAAGCTTTGCTGGTTTTCTCCCCCAGCTCGCCAACACGGAGGAGTACATAGACGGCGCGTTGTCTGGACACCTGGGTGAGGTTTTGATAAGGTAACTAGGATACGCGCGGCACAAGCAGGGCTCCGTTAAGCCTTCTTGGCGCTTGTGTTGCAACTTGTGTTGCCAGATGCTGTGTTTCTTGTATTACCGTAAAAGTCGGCAAATTAATAATATTCCCAGAGACCCAGGCTTTAGGCGTCTGAAAGAAGCATTCCTTTATTAGCGTGCTAAGGCGGGCAGGGGATCCTTCCTTCCCAATGCCCACCACTAGCTCAACTTGAGCTGCACTTACATAGGCACAGCTCGTACATATTTAATTCAGTTCCCTGAACTACTTTACATAGTCATGAAATCTCCTGGAACTCATTAAGTATCATAACATCCCCTGCGGCTGTGCAGTTAATCTTCCCGGTGGTCGCCCTGATGTTCTGAGGGTTGCTACTTCATTGCTTTTCCTCTCCCTGATGATGATGAAGAGATGCTCCTTCCTCTTCCTCTCTTTGTAGCAATCCTCCAAACCGCAAGGTCAGCGGTCTTGCTGATAACTTGCACAGGCTGAGCCAAGTCTTAACTACAGGCTAAACCAAGTATTCTGTTATCTGCTCGCTCCTACGAGCTCTGCTAGTTCTGAAACAAACTGCACAAACATATCTCAGCAGGCTGAAACAATCCTCTATTGTGAAAGCACAGAATTACAAAACACTCACATGTAACTGTATCACTTGTCTAACTAAGATGGTAAGAGTTAATGCAGCTCTTATGTGAAGGCTCTGAGATACCCTCTCAGGGGATTAAAAATGAATTTGGAAATATTTTTAAAGTGGTATTTACAATTGCTATTTCAGGTAACTGAATACCTTGGTTTTCCTGACTATCTTATATATCTATCCATCCCTTGGCATCAGTAGAGTATATTAGTGTTTTGCTACTGAAAGCATTTTGCACACTTGGAAATGAAACTTGACCGTAACTGTTAACCCAAGAGTAAAAGTTTCTTGTACGGTGTTGTCAACCAGTTACTGCTTCTATAACCTTGGGGGTTTTGCAGTTGTTGTGAACTTTGTGGGAAGCTGCGCAAGGTCAACAGCAGCAATTTGTTATGCAGGATTTGGCTGTTTTCCTGCTCCTGTTTTGAGCAGGAAAATGCTTAAAGTGGTGTATCTAAGGGGAGGAAAATTAAAACACAGTTAACTCTTTGTTTCTGTTTGCAGGTGCAATAATGTTTTGTACATCAGAGGTGTGGAAGAAGAGGAAGAAGATGGAGAAATGAGAGAATAGGTGTTTTGTATATCTGGAAATAAACTTTTTTCTTTTTTGTTTTGTTTTTCCATAATTTTGTAATAATGTGTTTACTTTTTTCCCCATTGTATTTTAATATGGGGGAAGCTAACTCTTGAAAAGGTCTCTAATCTTTTATTGGTGTCCAGAACACTGATGCTGGAGGAATAAACAATTATTTCAATTTAAAACTGAAAATAGTAAATGAAAAATGAATATTTAAAAACAAACAACCCCTCCCCTCCCCCAACTTTTAAGTATTACCAGCGTCAACAATTACCTTTACTGTCCAGGGAAGTACCTGAATTTAAGTGATTCCTGGAATAAATTAAATCTTCAAAGGTGTGTACTCCAAAAGCAAATAAATGGTTCGTTTTGGTATCAGTTCAGTTTAGCATCGGTACTAGTCAGTACTCTGCTGNACCTTGGGGTTTTTGCAGTTGTTGTGAACTTTGTGGGAAGCTGCGCAAGGTCAACAGCAGCAATTTGTTATGCAGGATTTGGCTGTTTTCCTGCTCCTGTTTTGAGCAGGAAAATGCTTAAAGTGGTGTATCTAAGGGGAGGAAAATTAAAACACAGTTAACTCTTTGTTTCTGTTTGCAGGTGCAATAATGTTTTGTACATCAGAGGTGTGGAAGAAGAGGAAGAAGATGGAGAAATGAGAGAATAGGTGTTTTGTATATCTGGAAATAAACTTTTTTCTTTTTTGTTTTGTTTTTCCATAATTTTGTAATAATGTGTTTACTTTTTTCCCCATTGTATTTTAATATGGGGGAAGCTAACTCTTGAAAAGGTCTCTAATCTTTTATTGGTGTCCAGAACACTGATGCTGGAGGAATAAACAATTATTTCAATTTAAAACTGAAAATAGTAAATGAAAAATGAATATTTAAAAACAAACAACCCCTCCCCTCCCCCAACTTTTAAGTATTACCAGCGTCAACAATTACCTTTACTGTCCAGGGAAGTACCTGAATTTAAGTGATTCCTGGAATAAATTAAATCTTCAAAGGTGTGTACTCCAAAAGCAAATAAATGGTTCGTTTTGGTATCAGTTCAGTTTAGCATCGGTACTAGTCAGTACTCTGCTGTCAGATAGTCCTTCCGTGTGCAGACTAACATATAACAGAAGGTGAAGAACGTTTTGTCGTGTGTGTGTGACTTTCTCTTGTTGTTCTAAGCTGCATCGCTGAGTACGTTGAAGGAGCTGCAGGAATAGCCTTTTCTCTCTCTAATAATACAGGCTGTGGAGTGAGCAACAGAAAAACTTAAAAAAAAAAAAAAATCCTGAGGTGCTTACTGATGATAACTTGGTAACGGTTCCTTCAGCTCTGAATGGGTTAATTAAGAGGATGCAGCACTAATGCTTTGTAGCCTTATTTCAGGAGAGCCTAAGTTTCACCTGTAAGTGGAAGATTCTAAGTCATCTTTGGTATTTGCAGGAACCTCGTTCNTAATTAAGAGGATGCAGCGCTAATGCTTTGTAGCCTTATTTCAGGAGAGCCTAAGTTTCACCTGTAAGTGGAAGATTCTAAGTCATCTTTGGTATTTGCAGGAACCTCGTTCTTAGCGGTCTTCTGCTTTAACAGCTGAAGGCTGTGAACAAAGTGCCAGATACCTTCCCCTCTGAAACACAGGAAAATACAGCAGTCTGTAGTTTACAGTATGTATGTAGTTGCTGTTTAAATACACTTAGTCTTTAAACGTGTTCATAAACTTTTTGGAAATAGTTGCGAAGACTTCACTGCAGGTGAGATGTGGAGATCTGTTATACTCCGGTGCCTCTAAGAAATACTCCGCTGCTTTTGAGTCGCGAAGCTTGAAGGGTGGTTGTACAGTTGTTATTCAGGAAGGACAAATTTGTATCAACTTCATAGCCGATACCCACACAAGCAAAAGCCCCCTGACAGCTCTAAAGGTTCACAGGCTTCAGTGGCAGTAACAGAGTTAAGACAACACACGGCAAAAGGGGAGTGTGCTTTCCTGATCTGTCATAAAAAATATAATATAATAAAAAATAATAAATAATAATATAATAAAAATATAATTAAAAAATACAATCTGTTACCAGGCATCTGGAATGTTCAAGTTTTGGCAGGAACACAATAACCGTGTTTTCAAACATTTAAGAGTAAACGTTGAGGTTAACTAAATGTCCCTTACCTATCGGTGTTTGTTAATGAAAGGCCGTTGCTTTGCCCATGCTGTCAGAGATGCCCTGTTTGAGGCTCTGGTGGAGCTGAGAATGGCTGCCTGTGGCTTGGAGAGGTGTTCGGCAAACCAGAACCCAGACAGCTCAAGGTATGCTCCGTGAACATAGATTACAGCCATTGCGTTACTTTGACCCTCCTCTTGACAGCGATCGCTTACTGTAATGCCGCTGTCAAATACAGAAGTGTTATCCCTGTTTTACACATGGGGAAAACAATTCCTCCTTTATCCCGCTGTGATCTCAATCGTGGAGCTTCACAAAAGGTAAAAATTCCTTTGGTCCCCTGCTGTGGTCCTGGCCTGCCTTAGACGTGGTCATAAGGTGGAAAAAGAGAGGAAGGGACTCTTTTCTGCTTTTTGCAGACTCCAGCTCTTTTCCTGACAAGATACACACAGGCATGTTGTGATGAAGCCTGAGAGGACAGGGAAAAAAAGGTTTTCTGGAAGGCTTCAATGTACCACAGGTTGTGCCATTAGCTTCCTTGGTTTGTGTAAGCAGAGGAGCTATGCAATAGCAAGCTAATTAGGGAATAAAACTAGAGTTACAGCCAATTTCTCGGCTTTAAACACGTCCGTGAAGCGCTGGGTATGAGCTTGAGTAAACCACTTAAAGCGGAGGATGACTGGAGTCCTGCCACCGGCATCCTGGAGGCACCGTGCACCACTCAGTGCCAGCCCCATCTCTGTGCATCACTGCCAGTAGCAGTTCGATGCAACAGCTTTTGAAATAAGGTATCGGCATGAAGGATGCCTATAAACTCTACCTCATACCTCAGCATATTCACAAATTAATTTATATTTCAGGTTAAACACTTATTATTTGTCGCCTATAGAAAACCATCAGTATTTGGATCTATTTAAAGTGAAAGTCTCAGAGACAATCCAGGCATGAGTGCAACTCCACAAGAACTCAGCTAGTGCTGGTTATTTACCAGTAAATGACCCCACGACAATCGCTGCGTGCAGATCTCCGCTCTGCTCCCTGGCCACCAAATGTAGAACCCTGCAAGCGCTCTGGCTTTCATTCATTCATTTTCATACTAAAATTCAAGGTTTCTTGAGTAGCAGGCTGTGGTAGCTGTAGTGCACAGACAGGAAGAAAAATCATAGTTTATCCTAAAGTCTAGCAGTCTATTTAAAGGTGGATATGGTTCCAAATTTTTTTTTCACCATCCCCCGAAGGACAAACTGGAAAGAAAGGAATCTGTGCAGACTGCTGTGTTTCTAAAAGGCCCAGTAAAATCAGAAGCTCTGTGTGGAGGGACAAATGTTTTAAACAAAGACTTTGGCCTTAAAACCCGTATCTAGATGAAAAAAGTCAAAATTCTATGAAAATCTAGGCTAAGATGAATAATATGAAAGACGAGGGAATTACATTTTGCAAAAGCAAGGGCCCAGTCGGAACTAAGAAAACCAATATATTTTTCTCCTGTAATCTGTCTCCCTCTTTCAAAGACTGACATCACCTGCTTTACAGTCTTGAGCTTTCATTCTCGGTGAAAATGTGCTCCTTTCACGTAGCTTCAAATTCTTTGGAGATTTTTTGTTATGCCTCTACAGGTTTATTTGATAAGTATATTCATTAGACTTCAAACTCAGAAAGACACTTTTATTTTTGCATTGCATCGGGCATCACACCTGGTGACTGAATAATACCTTGGCACATAACTTCATAACTAATCTTAGTTCGTATGCCCACACACCGCAAAGATGGATGCACGTGTTTATCTATGCTCGTGTTTATCTTTGCTACCATGAAGTGTTCCATTCATTTCAATGGGAGAACCCATGCAGGTAAATTTAGACAAAGACTTACACATGTGCTTAATTCAGATTTTGGTCCTAAACATTGTGAAAGGAATTGCAAGGCGGATGAAAGTAAGGTACTCTAAGCATATCAGTGTGATTGGAGCTGGTCCTTAGTTGGTGCAGAGTAAGCTCCATGAATACAAACAGATTTTTCCTTTCTTCTGGAGAAGGTTCAAAAGGCAGAAGAATTGCAAATATTCACTTACATTATGATACCAGTTCCTATGTGTGGGGGAGTCCACATCCTCACTCCTGACGGGACACAAGTGCGCACAAGCTCTCCTATTTTCTCTTTGGTGTAGTTTTTGTGAAAAAGAAACCTAAGCACATGAGTTGCTCAGAGACAGGCATTCCTACCAAATTAGGTCCCCCGGGGCAGACCTCTGAAAGGTCTCCCCATCACCAGGGAGTTATGGACTTTGCCGATGGAGTTATTTAGACAGAAGCAGGGAACAAGGAGGATTCAGGAAGCTCATCTGAGCAAATGTGATGTTTCCATGGTTTAAGAGATGCAAAGTGTTTCTGAATGGGAAGAAGAAAATTCAGGATTACTTCATTTTTACTTTTGCAAAGCTATGCAGAAAATATTTGTAAATCTGACATAAAACTCAATCCGGTATGAGGGGAGCCAGGAGTACATAACAAATTTGCAATCTAGTCTGGGTCAATTACACATCTGAAAGTCAGTTTCATCCTTTTGATGCAATTTCCATGTTTGATCCTGAGGGTCCCGCAACCTCTGCTACTTTTGGAAACAGGGAAATGGCAATTTCCACTAGCAATTAGTCCTTAAGACATGCACAATATCTCCTTTCAGGACATTTCATCATGCTATGTGTATTATTGTAAAGGACTATTTAGCCGAAGAAAAAAACTAACACACAAATTTAAGGAAAATGTAGCCAATATGTGGAGTAAGGCTCGTATCCAGCCTTGTGCCTTCTGTATTTAATTACATGTTGTTTACAAGAATAAAAATACTAAAGTAACCCTGACAGTGTATTTGAAAAGATGTTCCTTGAGGAATAAGTTACACAAAGCACCAGCAAAAAGAGATGAAATCTGTTAAATCAATGACCTGATATTCAATTGACTTTTTCACTTGTCTCTACTTCGACTGTTTTTTTCCTTCTCTTTTCTTTCTGCTACCTTACTTTAATTTTTTTGTGAAACGAGTTATCTTCCAACACAAACTGGCAAACTCAAGGAACTTAAAATAACCGATGATAATAACATAAGTAAAATGAACACTGGATATTATCCCTCAAGCTGTTTTAGGAACACACACACCTTTTCAGTAGGCAAAAAACCCACCAGCTCTGTAAATAACTGTCCTTCCATCTTTCACTGTGAATCCGAGAATGAAATACAGTCATAGCTTACTAAGCATAAAATATTCACCTGTTCTAAGGATTTAAATCAGGATCTGCCCTTGGTTCTTGGAAAAGCCTAGTGCACAGAACTGAACGTTATCCTTCTAGAGCGTAAGAGCACACTTCTTACAGGTATAAAGCTTTACACAGAATGTATCTTTCTTTTTTTCCCACCTTTTACCAAAACTAATGTTATGAGTGGCCGGAGTCTGAGATTGGATAACCAGAAATAGAGCTGCAAATGTCACCTTTGCTCTTCGAAATTCTCTCTGGAATTGCTGAAAGAGACAAAAGGCAAAAAATATGTAGATGTGAGAAACATAAAATGTAAGAAGCATTCAGGCCAGTTTCTGTTTGATTTCTGGCCCTTGCTCACAGCGGCACCAGATGGCCAGGCATGCAATTAAACACGGGGATGTGCAAATACAAGTGGGAATTTAATGTTCACTGGTGATCCTCTCAAGAGCAGAAAGAGCAGCTCATTGAACATATGCCCTAAAATATTCGTGAATATGAGGAAGATGACTTTGGAGTACTTACGCTGCCATAAGACAGCACTACAGTGAACCCGTTCATTCTAGACCTCTTTATTTGCCTGCCACCCCTCTGCAGACAGAGAGGTGAGCTGTGCACAGGTGGGGGGTGCTCCCTTCTGCTCCAGCTGAATCATCTTCTCCCTGCTGCTTTTGTTGGCGGGACTGAGCCAGCGAGTGCCGGGGTCCACCACAGTGTGCTGCGTTTCTTCCTGACACACCAGCTCTCACCCCACCACTGCTGCTTAAGCAACCCCCCGTCCCCCGTGGAGTGTCCTTCTGGCCTTGCCATGACTCTGTTGCAAGGTTCCTCTTTAATTTCTGCTTTTAAATGTACTGTGATGCTGCCGGGGAAAGCCAAAGTCAGCAGCAGGAACTCCCGGAAGTGGTAAAGGGCCATCACCTACCAGGTCTCCTGTCAATCTTCTGCACACCTAGTGAAAGAGAGAATATTTAGGAGGAAGATGAAGATTGTCATGGTGCTGTACTGAGCCAGTGGAGCAGTATCACAAGGTAACACCCGGCACTATCATAGTTCTATTCACTTTTCAGGTTTGTTATTAAATGCAAAATACTGCATTTTAGCTGCATACCTTGCCTCATTTGAAAACGAGACTTCACCAGAAAGGCTCATTCAAAGAGCATAACCATCTGTTTCCGCTGTACAGGAATGTGTATATGCACATACGTGTGTTACAAGCATTTTAAATCGATCCTCTTTCTAAAAAGAAAATAAGGTGTCCAAAGAAGATTACTACCACCGGCAAGGTGGTTGAAGGACCATCTATTTAGAAATAGACTCAATTTGCCATCTGGTAATTACTGGAGCCCTGTACTCGCTATGAATGTTTGAAGAGAGAAGAAAACCAAAAATCCATGTTGAGAGTATTTGCTCCCTGACTCTCCCGTCCCTAATTCTGTAGGGGGCAGCAGAATTGCACAAACCTTTCAATAGTGGAACTGGATAAATTAGTATCTGCCTGGATAAATTAATGTCTGCATGAATATCTGGTGCTGTGAGAAGTGTTACGGTCCCTCAGGGGCTGGTGCTCGGATGCTGGCAAGGCGATGGATCCTGGTGAGGCGATGGATGTTGGCGAGGTGATGGATATCGCTGAGGACATGTCAGTGATGGACACCAGTGAGGTGATGGACACCGAGGACGGGGTATGTGCGCAGACAAATGCTCCCAATTCAGAAGGTCCCGTTTTCTTGGCAAAGGGAAGTCTCCAGGTGGTGCAGTGTGGGCAGAGGGCTCCAGGAATCCCCAACTGGCAAANCAGCTCTCACCCCACCACTGCTGCTTAAGCAACCCCCCGTCCCCCGTGGAGTGTCCTTCTGGCCTTGCCATGACTCTGTTGCAAGGTTCCTCTTTAATTTCTGCTTTTAAATGTACTGTGATGCTGCCAGGGAAAGCCAAAGTCAGCAGCAGGAACTCCCGGAAGTGGTAAAGGGCCATCACCTACCAGGTCTCCTGTCAATCTTCTGCACACCTAGTGAAAGAGAGAATATTTAGGAGGAAGATGAAGATTGTCGTGGTGCTGTACTGAGCCAGTGGAGCAGTATCACAAGGTAACACCCGGCACTATCATAGTTCTATTCACTTTTCAGGTTTGTTATTAAATGCAAAATACTGCATTTTAGCTGCATACCTTGCCTCATTTGAAAACGAGACTTCACCAGAAAGGCTCATTCAAAGAGCATAACCATCTGTTTCCGCTGTACAGGAATGTGTATATGCACATACGTGTGTTACAAGCATTTTAAATCGATCCTCTTTCTAAAAAGAAAATAAGGTGTCCAAAGAAGATTACTACCACCGGCAAGGTGGTTGAAGGACCATCTATTTAGAAATAGACTCAATTTGCCATCTGGTAATTACTGGAGCCCTGTACTCGCTATGAATGTTTGAAGAGAGAAGAAAACCAAAAATCCATGTTGAGAGTATTTGCTCCCTGACTCTCCCGTCCCTAATTCTGTAGGGGGCAGCAGAATTGCACAAACCTTTCAATAGTGGAACTGGATAAATTAGTATCTGCCTGGATAAATTAATGTCTGCATGAATATCTGGTGCTGTGAGAAGTGTTACGGTCCCTCAGGGGCTGGTGCTCGGATGCTGGCAAGGCGATGGATCCTGGTGAGGCGATGGATGTTGGCGAGGTGATGGATATCGCTGAGGACATGTCAGTGATGGACACCAGTGAGGTGATGGACACCGAGGACGGGGTATGTGCGCAGACAAATGCTCCCAATTCAGAAGGTCCCGTTTTCTTGGCAAAGGGAAGTCTCCAGGTGGTGCAGTGTGGGCAGAGGGCTCCAGGAATCCCCAACTGGCAAAACCGGTGCTTTGGAACTTATCATAAACCAGCACGATGTATGGACGTTGCTACGCTGCCCCAGATCGCAACGAGAACAGCATCCCTTGCCTAGCACAGCAGGCTGCTGCCAAAACCACTCTTAAAGCCCTGTAGCTTTTTCAGCCCAGACTTCTGTCAGGTGCCGAACGTGGTGCCCAGCGATAGGACAAGGAGCAACGGGCACAAACCGGGACGTGGGAAGTTCCACCTGAACATGAGCAAGAACTTCTTTACCGTGAGGGTGACAGAGCACTGGCACAGGCTGCCCAGAGAGGCTGTGGAGTCTCCTTCTCTGGAGATATTCAAAACCCACCTGGATGAGTTCCTGTGCCCCCTGCTCTAGGCAAACCTGCTTTAGCAGGAGGGTTGGACTGGGTGATCTCCAGAGGGCCCTTCCGACCCCTGCCATTCAGTGATTCTGTGATTCAGTGACTCTGTGATTCAGTGGTGCGGGTGACGGTGGGCACACGCACCCTCCTCACCCCTGCCCTGGGGGAATCACCGGGCCTGCCCAGCGCTTCGCTTCCCACCTCTGTGTCTTCACCCTCTGTTGGCAGGTTGTTCAGCAAAGACCAAACTGGGGCAGGGGCAGGGCCAGGGCCAGGGTCAGGGTCAGGGTCAGGGTCAGGGTCAGAGCGGGGGTCAAGCCCGGCCCGAGGCGGTGCAGGCCGGGGGGCAGGAGGCGCCCTCTCCCGCACCGCCCCGGGGGACTTTGAGCCGAGCGGCGGCCGCCCCCGGCGTCGCCCGCCATTTCCCGTGCTGCCCGCTGCCATGGCGGGCCGGCACCGGCTCCTGCTCGAGAACGCCCAGCAGCTGGTGCTGGTCTGCGGCCGGCGCGAGGAGTACCTGCGGCGGGGGGGGGCCGCCAG
>VZSC01004135.1:20381-62007 GCA_013398225.1 Steatornis caripensis
TCCGCCCAACTCTCCAGCCTGTCCAGGTCACGCTGAATGGCAGCACAGCCTTCCCGTGAGTCAGCCGCTCCCCCCAGCTTTGTATCGTCAGCAAACTTGCTGAGGGTACACTCTGTCCCTTCATCCAAGTCGTTGATGAATACATTGAACAGGACTGGACCCAGCACTGACCCCTGGGGAACACCGCTGGTCACAGGCCTCCAACTAGATTCCACACCACTGATCACAACCCTCTGCGCTCTGCCATCTGTCCCGTAGCTTCATGTTCATCTCTTAAAAAAACACCACCGAAGGTGCTCTTTCACTCAGTAGATGGTTAATTCCCTTTTGTGATTAAGTTTTCCTGCAGTAAATTAGCAAATATTTTGTCTCTGTATTTTGTTTGTCCTTTCAAGCATTCTTTATGATTTTTCTTTTAGTAAATTTTACATTAATAGTGAATTGTCTCCTCCAGTCATTTGAAAACAGCATTGCATTACTGAATTAATTGAGAACGGTGAGTAAATTTCTTGAAAATTTGCTTAGCTTGGAGCTGAACTAGGAGCCCGGGCTATCAGCCACCTGGAAGAAGTTAGTGATGAAGGTATCGCGGCGATGGCAAGAGCTAAGTGCGCCGCTGTCCTTTTACCAACCACTGCCTACATGCTAAGGTAAGGCCACTAGATTGGAGGGTATCTTTTGTAACAGCAAAACCTTGTTTGTGGTTTTAGGGTCTTGTAATGTAAAAGTGTAAGCTTGTATTGATACCTTAAGGATCAGGCTGGATCAGTGAAAACAATCACAGATACAAAGAGCTGAATTGTTTTTGGTGGAGATCCTGAAAAATGAGGCAATACCTTACTGCTGAGAAGGCTCAGAGTAGATTTGGAGTGATTCAGTCAACACTGGAATTTAACCCTTATGAGAAGCTAAGGTGATAATCAGGCATTCATTTAAGAAGAAAACTGGACTGGTTTTCGTTAATCTGTTTAGACCTTGAAAACTGAGTTGGCTTCTTAGGCAAATTATATCTGGCTTGTAACAATAAATATGTATTTGGTCTCTTGCAGAAGGTTTTGCTGGGAAATTAATCCTTTGGTTATCAAAAGAACTGAAAGACTGTGGGTAGCATTTTAAAATTATCATCCGAGATGATTTTACCCAGGCAACACTGAGCAGAATTGCCTTAAGAGCACTCTTTTCCATATGCAGATATTGCAGATAAGCATAGGCAGATCACCTGCTTACCCCAAATGCCAAAAAATAAGCCAACTAGATGATGAGGACCACAGCCCAATAATACCTTCCGTCCTGCGAGGAGAATATCCTTGAGCTGATTTTGGTTTATTTTCAGGAGCCTGCTTCCCGAGGCATCGAGGCTTGTGCGATGGCCACCTGTGTTCACATTTATGTCCGTGCTTCTATTTCTGTTTGTGGTTAGCTGTCCATGTCCTGCACCAGTGCCTTTGAACCACTGGCTGATGCAAATAAATGCACCACTGAAATACAGATCTTGGGGAGGGTGTGTGGTCCTGTAAACTGGCCCCAGGCAGGGAGGTAAAGGAGAGACGACAGATACAGCCATCTGTGGAAAAGGCTGCGGCTGTAACTCATGTGTTACTCCAGAGATTCCACATGGTGGGAAGTTTATACCTTCAGGATAAGCCTAAGATGGGCACAATAACGAGCCGTAGGAAATGAGGCCTCGTTTGTTCCAGTGTCTGGTGTACTGTTTACTGAACACGGGCCTCCCAGGCTAATGCACTTTTAAAATGAAGGAGAGATGTAACAGATAACTGGTTTAAAGAGTATCGGAGGGCCAAAAGCTGTGCGATGTATGGGAAGTTGCTATGAGGCGACATGATACATCCTTTTCTGGCCTCCCTGAGCTCCTTCAGCACCAATGGTGATTGCTCAGACCTCCGGTTAACACCATGGTTAACTCCCAGAGCACCGTGTTGTGCAGGAGCAGGTGGTATTTTCTCATAAATCTGCTCAGAGGCTTCTATATAGAGGGGGTTTTCTTACACCAAATGTAAGCACTTCATTGAGATCTCAATGGAGACTTATTGGTTTGTTGTTTTTTTCTGTTAACTGCAGTGCTTCTAAAACTACTTTTTGAGCAGCATATGCTCTAATGTTTCGTTTCTATTGTTACACTGGTTTATTTTCGGACACGATGTTTGGTGCTATTTGCTTTACAGCAACTCTGGCTAAAACTTCTTAGAGAGTGTCTTTTCTAGTGCCCACTCTTGCAAACACCTACCCAGATTAATCCAGTGGCTGAACAGTTTTGAAATGGCTATTCCAGATACTGAAGTTATTGAAGAAGTTGTCTTTTGCATTAACATTGCTAAGTGAGGAAATCCTACAATGTATACAGATTAAATTCACAGCCTCAGCTTACTATTTCGAATTGCCAACAGAATCGGGGACTGTTGCATTGCTTATGCCACTGCCCGTACTTGGAAGCCTTTCTTTGAAGCTATAAGGACTAGAAAATTACTTTTTTGAGAAATTAAGATTTTCACCTTGTAAATCCTTATGTGGCTGAGGTCTGGATAAATACCAGAATTTCAGTGTTCTGGAGCCTGGTGCTTGATCCTGCCTGCTGCCACATGCTGTTACTGCAAAAGTAGTGGATCAGAGTACCCATTTATGCTGTCCATAGGATGATAGGTAAGGAGCAGAGAGGAGAATTTGGCCTTTTGTCTCCAAAAGGATAAGGATGAATGTAGCCAAAGTGAGTGATGACTTTTGCTTTTGTAATTCATCATATAATAACTAAATGAATTGCACTGACAAGTGTCTTTTTCCCACTAGACTGAAGCAACCTCAAGCTAGAAAAATGTTAGAAGAAGGAGTTATAGTTGCTCTTGGCAGTGACTTTAATCCTAATGCATACTGTTTTTCAATGGTAAGCTATTCCTAATGCTTATGACACCACAAAATGATGAAATCTCTTACCAGTACAACTTGTGTATAGATCTTGTGCACTTAAAACAGTCTTCATATCTGCAGAGAGAGCTGTATGCCCACCTTAGACAATTGCTCATGCTTATTTATGTGGGTTGGTAGTTTTTGCCAGAAATTCTTGAAACCAAAAAGGCTTCTATTCTTCATATGCACTGAATGGCTTACAAAAAAAGGCTCTCAAAGTTCCTGATTTTAGAGTTTTCGTTTTGGAGTTGGCAAGATTTACATCATGCAGGACAATGACTTCTGTTGCACAAGGAGGGAGGAGAGTGCTTGGGGATTTGAGGCATGAAGAGCTTTATTTGTATTACTGATAACTCCCATTTTCCACTTAACTTGCTTCCTAGCCTATGGTGATGCATCTGGCCTGTGTAAACATGAAGATGTCAATGAATGAAGCACTAGCAGCTGCCACCATTAATGCAGCTTATGCTCTGGGAAAATCGGACACGCATGGCTCCATAGAGACTGGCAAGCAGGGGGATCTTGTTATCATAAATTCGTCAAGGTTTGTTCTTCCGTTGTCATTTGAAATGGCATTTAACATAAGGGACTTTGTTTTTCACCACGTTTGGGTAGTGGAGAGGTTAGTGAATTCCTTGTGCTTTAGAAGTTATTTTCATCTGAAAAAAAAGGGACACTGCTAGCATTTTAAACTCACTTTCATTCACCTTAATCACTCCAGTGGAAAATAAAGCCTAAAACTTTTGGGGCTAATATTAAAAATAATCCATGCCTAATTACAAATTACCTAAAGATAATACCTGTTTATTTTGTGGGAGGAATTCTCTACTGATTTGTGCGTTAACTCACTGTATTCATACAACAAGAGATCAACATGTAAACGTGAAATAGTGTTTTCCAGTGGTTCAAGCAAATCTACTGTAATTGCCAGGTATACTAGGTTATGTGACCTGCTTTTATGCAGGTCTGGATATTCTTAAACATCTTGTTGTCTTTTTAGGTGGGAGCACTTGATTTACCAGTTTGGGGGACACGAAGCATTGATCGACTATGTTATAGTTAAAGGAAAAGTAGTCTATCAAAATGAGAGGTGTGGGACAATGAGCAGTTACTGAGAGAAGACAGTAATTTAGGAAGCTACTATAATCAAATTAGCATGGAATATTTCAAAGCAACAGACAAATCAGATTTGTATTTACTGGTAAATTGCTCACCTGCTCACCTTACCAGCCCTCTTATTCAAATAAACTTTACCAAGCGTTACCTATCTATCTGGTGCATCTTCATGTCTGTTGTCCTTCTCTATAAAAATAATTTTGAATTGTGTCTGTTTGAAGTAAGACAGTTTCCAAAAATGTTTTCCTATACAACTTTAATCTATAAAATTATTACATTTAAAAAAAACCCCACAACACAAACCACCAACGAATGAAGAAGTTTGGATCCAGGTAAGATTTATTGGGCAGAGTGATGTTAAATAACCTGCGGTGGAGGGCCAGGGACTCAGGCATGCGCAGTTGGAATGGCCCTTGGTGGTGCTGGGAGGCCACAGGATCCCGAGGAAACGTTCATAGCCCCCGGGTCTGCTCAGTCTCGAGCTTGGCAGATACCAGGAACAACAGTCATGGTAGGAAGCACAGTATCTTACCTCTCCAAAATACCAAGTCTTCTGGTTTCTGCAGACTTGAAACGCGGTGGGAACCAGCAGCCGGGAGCACAGCAAGGTGCTGCTTATCAGCTCATCTGCAACATCTTGCCTTGCTGGGTATCTCACGGTGCCTTTGGGGCTATAGAGGCACAAGAAAAAGGAGGAGAGGAAAATGCAATCAGGTACACCACTCACTGGGCGGCTGAAAGTTGGAGAGGTTAGGGGTTGAAGTGGGCCTGCTGTTGGAAATCAGTGATGCCAAAACCTCACAGTTTACCCTAGTGGCAGTTAGCCTGTGAGGTTATGGTCTGGCGAGTACAGTCAGCCTCTCAAAATTTCATTCACCTTGAAACTTAAAGGAAGTGCACCTGCAGTCTCATACAGATGTTCCACAAAGACCTGATCTCATTTATTTTAGGCTGAATCTGAAATAACACGTGTTTGTTTGTGTAAGTTTGTGCTTCTGATGACGATTTGAAGTATGATGACTCCTACTCAGAGCAATTTCAAAACTTAAGATCCTAGTTTTTGAAAAGCTCTCTTTCAGCTACTTATTTTTTCTGGGGCTCGAACTGTCATTTGAGGATGTGGTATACAGAAAAAAGGATGATACAGCTCTGGAGCTGAAGCTGCTGCAGTGTTTAAGCAGAGAGTCTGAGGTAGGGAGACTCTCTGAATGCGCACTGGCTGAGGCTTTTCTTCAACTTTTCAGGTGGATGGTGGCTGCAGAGACAAAAGGGCTTCACTTTCTGAAGGTGAAGTCATGAAACCACACCTGACAAGCATGAAGAACTTAGTATCAAAAATAATTATTCGTATAAGCAGGTGACATAACCTATGGTACGCAGCAGAGTGCTATAGTGAAGCAGACCCGTGAGGAAGGACAACAGTCTCATTCTGATCAACAGATACTTGAAAGCCATCACAAACATATATGAGCTTTATTATGACCTTCTGATCTCCCTGAGCCTTGGGCACATCTGTTAACATCCAAAATACGTGAGCCACCCCACAGAGCATCTTTGTTCATGCTTTATTTGAGCCACGCTAGCCAACTAAATCAGTTTTTAAAACAATTTAATGGCCTTCCTGCCGTAGATGTGTTTTCCTGCAAGCAGGTGTTGCACCAGGTGTGGATGTGGACCCTTGTTTTTATAGAGCTCGGAAGAACATCTGAAGTATGCAATCGCACAGTCCATTCTCCCCAAGATAGTGCTCATAAGTAATGTTTATGCAGGCTGTTGGGGAAAGCTGTCAGGGTACGAGTGCAGGCATTTCCGAGATGCAGCGTGCGGCTGATGTGGTGCCTCTCTGCTTAGCATAGGTGTGGTGCAAAGCTGTGCTGCAGTGTATGCTGGTGGTCCCTTGGTTCCAGGCAGCCAAAAGCAGAGGTGAGTGGGAAGCAGTGCCCAGCACCTCCTTTCTGAATTGCCTAACGCATTTGAGAGCCCAAGATTGCAAAAGAAAAACCTCAAATATTCTCTTGCTGGATAGAAATAGGCATTCATGGCCTGAAACTACTGGTGTGAGGGCCTTCTGCTCTCATGCACAAGCTCTGACGGGAACCTAAACCACGTGCTTGCCCGGCCGAATCCGGTAGCCATTTGGGAGTATACCACAGGGCTGCAATTAGTGGCAGGTTCGCAGTTAGAGGATGTGGTTATACTTCAGTGGCACATCTGGCTTAAGTGGTTCCTGACATCTGGCTGTGCGATCCTGACATTGCGCATTTTGCAGCGGCGACACCACCGCGGCCGTGCAGCTGCCAGGGAAGGCACACCCCAGTGAAATCCAGGAAGATTTTTGCTTGCTTGTTTTTAACGTGGCTTGCTTCAGCAATGAAGTTCACCGTGCTGGCTCCCACAGTGGCTGGGAGCAGGACGCGGGTAACAGTGCAACGGGTAGGAACTTCTGCCGGCTTTGCTGCTGAAGGAACCGTATTTAGCCACAAGAAGAGGCTGAAGGCAAATGGTTGACCCTACAAGTGTCCTGGGTTTGGCTAGGATAGAGTTAATTTTCACAAGAAGCTGGGAGAAGACGCAGCCCAGATATCTGACCCAAATTAGCAGAGGAGGTATTCAATGCCGTGTGATGTCATGCTCAGTACATGAACTGGGGGTTGGCCTGGGGAGGAGGGATCGCAGCTTGGAAACGTGCTAGGCGTTAGGTTCCAGATGCTGAGCAAGTGTGTTGTGCATCACTCCATATATTCTTTCATTAGTTATGGTTGTTATATTATTTCTGCTCTCCTTGTGTTGTCTTATTAAACTGCTCCTATCTCAACCCATGAAGTTTTTTTTACCTTTTTCATCTGATTCTCCTCCCCCTCTGACTGTAGAGGGAAAGGACTAAGAGAACAGCCACATGGTGCTTCGTTGCCAGCTGGGCTTAAATCACAACACAAAATATACAAAGAACAGCCTGGCTGTTTGTTCTCACACTTGATTTTAATTAATACCCCATTTTATACAAAATGAAACAGCTTCCAGGGGAGACTGAGATATGCCTGCTACATAGAGCCTTGAGCTGAAAGAGTAGAGACTGACTTGGCACATGAGGGAGAAACAGAGGCTGGAGATGCTGCAAATCAGGTGCAGAAGGAAGGAGCTGAACTGAGAGCTCGCACACCATGGGTAGGGACCCTGCTTCCCAGGTCTTCTGGCCAGGTTAGGTGTCTCCCTGCTAGTTTGCCAACAGGCCCAAGTCCTCTCCTCAGGGCACATTTAACGTGGCAGGTCTCAGACATTCGAGAGTAGCCCCACACATTCGAGAGTAGCCCCACACTAGCGCTTTGCCTGCCCCTTGCAGCATAGCCAATTGCCCTGGAATAGCTCCAGCTCATGCTGAACCCCCCACAGCCACAGGTATCAGGCCAGTAGTGCCAAGGCTGGTGGTTGTCAAGCAGCCTTTAGATGTCATCACTGCACCACAATGTTAAGTCTAAGTCCTGACTCTTCCCTTGCAAAATAAAAGTCTGTGCCAGAGGTCAGTGTTGTAACACGGGGCACACTACAACACAAGCTCCTCTGTGGGGACGGGGCCCTCGGCAGCCAGGCAGATACCCGATGAGTTGTGGGAGTGTAGATCTTGGTGCTGTTCCTTCAGCACTGGTTCACACCCACCACTCCTACACCTCCTCCTCCTCCCCTTCCTGGCCTCTGTTGCACCTGTCCTCCTTATTTCCAAATTAAGGTTTTGCTTTACATTTTCATCATCACACACAACAGGAAAATAGATTGCTACAGCGTATGTGAAGCCACAGTTTATTTATTGCAGGTGTGAGCCCATAGCTCTTGGAAAGCTGTGTTAAGTGTAGCCCATCACCAGAATACAATGTATTTGTTCTGGAGCAATGCTGCCCAGAGCGGATTTTTATGCACACAGCTTTTCTGATTTGTGAAGCACCTGCTCTAAAAATACTCTTGTTATACAAGAGCCTGTATCTCACATATGATCTGCAAAAGAGAGGAGAATTAAGTGTAAAGATAATTTTGCTTGTGGCAGAATGAAGGAAATAAAAGAAGGTGAGAATATCAAACCTAGGCTGTTTGCTATCACTGGCACAGATGAAAACAAGCAGAGAGCTGACAAAACAAATACAGGAGGCCCTGTATAAAACATGCACTGGTTTCAGCAGGCGTCTGAATGTTTTGTGTTCGGAAGCTCAGGAAATTCAGTCAAAACCACATTATCATGACAAAGCTGTCTCCCACGCACGAGCAAACTAATGAGTCATTTCTCTACTATCCATATGTGCTCCTGAGCTAGACAGTCAGGTCCTTTGGGTCATCTGGAGAAACCACGTTGAGTTCAAGTAGAACAGCCACCCTCAGGCAAGGTCCTGGAAAAGATCTGCTCTCTACCAGAGGACCGCAACTCTTCAAGTTCATCCTGATGCTCGTGGTGATGACCACCACCTGTATTAATTTCCAGCGACCCCAGGGTGAAAGCTGTTGGTGAAATGGGTCTCGATTCAGGGATGTGTTCCCTCCTGTACTTTTCAATGTAAGGTTTAGCTACTTCCCATACCTGTGAAACAAGAAAGTGAAACAGCAGAGTCAGAGGCAAAACAAAAGGTCAGGTAAGACATCAACACACAAGTTCAGGAAACCCTGTAGAAAAGTTATCGGGATGGAGGTGAGAATTACAGATCTACGTAGATACGCTCTGTGTGATCAGCAGAACCAGAGAGGCAGCCAGAGTGAGGTTTAGGGAAGAGCGTGTGGATAGAGCTGACAGGGGACAGGAAAAGATACACCTCCAGGGGAACAAGGTGAAAGGATTCAAGGCGAAAATGTTGCGTCTTGTTTAGTTACCAGGTTAATGCTCTGTGTGCAATAGCTGGAAGAGGATCACTGTCACTGGCTACAAAACAATTTGGTCATGGAGGGGACAGGGAAGCAAAATGGCAGCTGACATGGAAAAAAAAAAGGGAAGGGATGGAAGCTGGGGTTTAAGGCAGAAAAGGAAAATGCTCTACAGCCTCGCTTCTCTCTTCTCCTGTAAGGGCTGCAAGGCGAAAAAAAAAAAGGGGGGGAGGGATTTTCTTCTCCCATTTGCTTACTCTCCTCAATTCTTCTGTTATATTTTACAAACAAATAAAACAGACAGATCCCATAGTAGTACAAACACTTGGCCCAGGTTAACACATTTCACCACTTCTATTCCTTCATCCACATCCCCTTATTGCTTCCAGACCACGTTCCATGGGCCTCAAGCCTGGGGAACACTCACTTCCCCAAGCAAAAGGATCACCGTCCGGAGAGACTGCTGATTTCTCTGGACATCTGTGGGGTTGTAGGACCCTGCCCTCAAACAGTTCAAAGTTGGACCTTTGTCTGGACCCTCCCAGATTTAATAATGTAAGCTATTTATTACACTGTGCAAGTTTAGGAACTGATTTATAAATTTATCCCATTAAAACTAAGGAAAGCCAAATCTCAGGAATCCTGGAGGGCTCGCCCCAGGCAGAGGAGTGCTTTTATGGGTCCATCCAGTGAACGCATGGAGGGGTATTTCCAAAGCAGAGCCGCAACGCGCTCCTTGGGACAGTCCTACCGCACGCCGAAAGTCAACACTCGCCTTCTGCTCCACAAGCAGCTTGTGAGCTGCTTCAATGTCTGGGGCCATGAAGCGATCCTTTATCCAAGGCCTGTAATGAGACACATTGCGAACATTGGCCAAACATTAACCACCACCGCCGGCAGCTGGTCTCCAGATGGGTAACCTCTGGGGGAGGTGTTTATCTGATCTTACCTCACAACAGAGCGCACAAGGTCGTAGACCTTCTCCAATGGGGTGGTTGTTCTCAGAGGGCGTAGGAATTCAATGCCCTGGCAGGCCGCTAGCAGCTCGACAGCCAGAACTAGGAAATCAGAACAGCGAAAGGGATTTTTGGAAGGTACAGCTCAAGGTGAGGTTTCCCTTACAGAGCTGTCCCCGGTGTTCTGGCCAATATGTTATGGTTTCAGGCAATGTGAAAAGACCTGTGGATCCACAGACACCAGAAAGGCAGTCCAGCAGCAGGATCGTTTTACAGATGGTGCCGGGGGCAGTATCCCGCATTTTAGCAAGCAGATTTTGGGTGCTCTGCCATAAAGCCCTCCCAGCATGCCAGAACTCCTGGTCACCAGAGTCTTAACTCCATAGGAATCTCTTCCACGGTATCTTGAATACTCAAATTAATGGCCATCATAAATGAAAAAACCTCTTCAGGACTGAGAAGAAAGGGGCCTGTGCTACAGAAGAAAGTTCTGCTTATGAAGCTAGCAAGAGCCCATGTGAAAGCACCAGTAAAATTACAGAGCTTTGGAAAAAAGTTTTCTGTCTGGAGAAGTTTGCACCATTTCTTCCCACCTCACACCTGATCATTATTGGGACTAGGCCCTCATTTTCACAAGCCAATTCACCCAAGGAACTGAGTGAACCAACTGGATCTAGGACACACTGTTTCTCAGCCCACTGTTGAAACACATGGTTTCTCAAACTCCTTTCTCTGCACTCGAAAAATGTATTTCTATAGAACTAAGTCTTCAGAGCACTCAAATGTATAAACTTAAGCGGGCAAGTGAGTTCAGTATTTGTGTGCCATGTATTACTCTGCTCTTCCACTAACAGCTGACGTCTGTGTCTAAGCACACCATCTGCCAAATAAGTAAATAAATAAAAACCCAAGGGAGCAATCTGTCCTTGTAAGCGAGACAGAAAAGTTTTTCTGAGTGTCCGGCAGTAAGCGGTTTTGTTTCACAAGAAACACTTAGTACTAGATTTACCTAATTTCTGCTAGAAAGATCCACATGTTTGTAAAAATATGTACTTAATACAGTATTTTTTTAGATAGTTCTTTCAGATGCATTAACTGATTTTTCCTTAAAATACGTATTAAAAGAATGGCACTAATATCTTCATCCAGTTACATATATAAGGTCTGTCTGAAAATTAGCTTTTTAATTTTACCTTGTTCCACGTGCTCAATAACTCTCAACGATTTTCTTGCGGCCCATCCTCCCATGGACACATGATCCTCTGTAGCAGCACTCGTTGAGAGAGAATCCACAGAAGAAGGGTGGCACAAGGCTTTGTTCTCAGAAACTGCAAAAATCCAGTGCAATCAATGTAGGACAGAACGGGCACGAGACAGCAGAAGCAACGGCCAACCCGGAGCAAAGAGCCTGTCCACCATCTCAGGTCCAAATATTGCTCCTCTTTCCAGAGCGCATTGATGTTTTACCTGGACTGAGTAATTTGTAATAAACACTTGAAAACTACTATTTCCTCTAAAAACAGTAACGAGTATCACTCTCTAGATGCAAATATTAACCAAATACAGAAAGACTGCTCACTCCTCCCCCATCTCGGGGGTTGGGTTGCTCTGGCTCAAAGACCTAACAGGAACGGAATAAAAAGAGTGGACAGCATAACTGAAATACAAGCCTAGTCTTGCCTGTTACTTCAAGGCAACTCTTCACAAAGAGCATTGCAAAGACCATCTGTTTTTGGTCACAGATACTGCCCCGACCCTGGTTTCAAAAAGCGAGCTAGAGATCAGCATCTGGTCTCTTCTCATCTGAGCTGAGGCACTTGCAGAATTTTCTCCAGGAAGATGCTGCGGGAGAGCAGTACAAATCCTCTCCCACTCTCCTTGCCTCGCTACCAGGCTGCCTGTGTGCCCCCTCCAGGCACACACAGCCCTGAGGGTGGGAGCCATGTGCAAGACTTGGAGTAAGTCTCAAACTGCATCCAAAAGCGAGGGGAATTTGGCTGCAGGAAGGGCTGTAGGCACCATCCGATGACAATTTGAAGTTCAAAATTGCTCTGTAGAAGAAACGAAGTCTGCATTCACAGCGCTCTGGCTGCACGCAGACCTTTTCTTTCTGAGGCCCAGCAGGATGCTGCGTAACACCCTTGCCAAATTAGAGGCTTCAGAAAAGCAACAAGAGCAACAGAGAGGTGGTGACATCAATTGCAAATAGCCTGAAGTGACACAGTCCAGGGCCAGAGCCCAGCTGGTGCATTCAGGCAGGCAACATGAGGTCCCAAAGAGGCTGCATGTGGCTACTGCAAGCAGTTCGGTCTGGCAGGCACAGTGCTACCAGAGAGGAAGGGAGAGCTGCACCCAGTGGCACTGCAAAACATCTGCAATTTTTTTGCAGCTTTATCTATTAACTCTGGGAGTGAACAACGTTAGCTGGCACACAAATACCTTAGAAATTGGCAGAGTTTAAAAATATTAGTATTATTTATCTTTTAATTTAAAAATATTAGTAATAGCTTGTAAAAAAAAAAAACAGAAAGAAAAAGAGATCAAACTTCACTTTTAGATAAATTCCTGGCTGTTTTGACCAGGGAGATGGTTTTAACCCATGGAATCCTGGTGTCAGCGCAGCGATGAGTTAGGAGACAGGGCTGTTATTTTCATTCCCTGCAGCAGAGACCACAAACACCCCAGAATCTCTCGCTCCAGAGTGCAGAAGTGAGCTGCAAAACCTGAAGCCAAGCAACAGCTAAAGCCTGGAGCCATCCTAAACTGCGCAGCCAAAAGGAAAAGTTTCCAGCTTTCAAACAAGGGGATGAGTACTTCAGCTCCTTTTCCAGCCCCATGTCCCAAAACGGCCTCTAGGCAGGGTTCCTTTATTACATCGATTTAGTACACTGACTTTTTTTCCTGCAGGACGTTTGTCTACATGTTTATCTGACATCCTCTGTTTTTTTGGCTGTTTGCATCTCTTATAATTTACCCTCTACTTATAGTGTGTTTATCTTCCTGTTGGCTCGTGCTTTCCTGAACTTATGAACTGTAATATCCCAGCGGCCAGCAGGCTTCTTGTTGCCTTAGTCATGAGTACTAGAGGAAAAGTGTACTAATGCTTATTTTTAGTGTGCTCCTCCGATAACCAGCCCTGGGAACTCCAGTCTCCTCAGGACTGTGGAGGCTGGTATTGCTGTACAGACCTGGCTGTCAAATGGAGACACCAAGTACTAAGGGTATCAGGCCCAGCTTAGAGACAAGTGGTGTTCCCATGCTAGTAAGAAGTGAGGAATAGAGGTATCCCCCCGCTTACAGACCACAACTATTCAGAGGTTCTAGGGTCAGCAGAGTGGCTCAGACTGATGTAGATTTGTTGCCTGCAGTGTTTGCTGTTAATTACAGCCCTATCTGAGCCAATTTGCCAGCTTCTGGGCACACAGTTGTCACTGATTTCAACTAGAGCTCTTATGTTGGTGACTGTAAATCAGAGCACTCCCTGTCAATCCCACAAAGATGCAAGCAGACAAGCATTCCCACCAAAGTCCACCTAAGGGTTTGCATGCTCAGAGTGCTAAATGTGCCCATGGGTCAGAGCCAAATAAAGAATCCTGAGCTGAAATAACTACAGCTGCACTCAAGGCTCAAACTTTGCACCCAGACAGCACAAAGCACATGGAAAGGAGGTGGAAAACAGGAGCGAGATGCCTTTGTATCTACTATCAAATTACAACTGCCTCAATATAAATTGGTCTTTCTAGCTTGCTCTCTTGATGGTATTGCTTAAGCACTCACCCAGGGCAGCTGCTGTGCAGTGCGCAATCATGAAGCCAGAGTTCAGACCTCCTTCAGTGACTAAAAATGCAGGCAGTTCGCTGAGTGAGGGGTTGCAGAGCCTCTCAATTCTTCTTTCACTGATTGCAGCGAGTTCGTGCACACCAATTGCCAAATAGTCCAGAGCCTATAAAGGATGATCTCATTAAACCAGATAACAGAAAAACAAACAAACAAAAAACCAAAACAGAAACTAAAAGGGTTTTTTTCCTTCCTCCAAATGCTTAATTACCTTTGCAGGATATTCACCATGAAAATTTCCTCCAGAAATTGTCTCTGCTCTTTCAGCAAACACCATCTTTAAGGAGAAGTTAAGGCACAAACATGAGCGAAACACAGTTTACATGACAGATATCTGTCAGTAATTGGCATATCTTAACTGAACAAATGTTTGTGCTAATAGGCTTTTATTTGCAGGCACATTATATTATGTCCACATGCTCGCTTTTCAGAAAATGAAGACCCAGTCTCAGTTCTCCAAACTTGTAGATACAGCTTTGACATGTATTCTTCCAAATACACTGCAAAAAATGAGGTCTTTAATCAGGGGTCGGGAGGATTGCAAAGAAACATGTGCGTTCAGCTGCTAGCGTAGTTTCTCAGTTCCTTGGTAGATTCTCTCCATGGCAGATACAATTTTAGACAGGTTACAAGCAGTAATGCTTATCAGCTATTGATATGACGTTATGTATAGCATCATTACACTGTGAGGGGAATCCAGCCTTGCTCAGTGCCAACGCAAGAACTGTGCACAGACTTTACCAGGCTGAGCCACAATGAGGCTTACCAGCAACACATCTTTTGTCTGCCTTCCCTGACTAATCTTGGTCTGTTGTGCAGGTTTCACTCATGCTGCACCAACGGATGTTTCATTCGACAGTCACTATCCACCTACATCCATTTAGTTGCCAAATCTCATCTACCTACATATTCAATATAAGCATATAGAATCTCATCTAGGAAACATTTAACATGCAACAACCATATGCATACGTAGTTTCCTTGCCCCAACACACCCCAGTGTGCACCAATGCAGTCATGGGGAAAGGAAGAGAGGTGCTGTTGTAACCAATAATAGTTATTGACTAAAGCTAGTCATGGCTTTTTTGCCTCCTATGCAAATAACTACATAGAAGAATAAAAAAGACCAAGGAAAATTTTACATAGACGTAAAGTCATCAAAAAGATACAGGGTTGTCCGTGGCACTATTGATTTCAGTCGTCATGATGTCCTTCACAAAAGCAATTGTATCATTTACAACTCCGTGGACCTAGAACAAGAGACATTAGCACCTGAGCTTAGTATCTACACTTCAGCGTCTATCATCTTCAAGATGCTCACTGAGCTGCAGGCACCTTCTTTCCCATCACCTCAATCTCTACATCCACATGAAGATGGTCTTGGATTTGCTCTTAAAATCAGGAGCATCACTGTGGGACACTGCCCATCCTAGACACCCAAAAGACTACATTTACTGTTATTATGGCAGTATTGCTAAAAGGGTAATCTGAATATGTCATTCTTTACTTGTTTGGGTTGGTTTACCCTAAATGGAAGATAAGGCACTTATTCAGCGCAGAAGTGTTATTAGGGGAGAAATAGTTTTACAAAGCAGCCCCCTGAAAGCAAAACCTCTAACTAATTAATTAATTCCACTGATTTAATAGCTTTGCTCATCTTAAAACTCATGGGATTGAGTTCTTCCAGTATGTTTGAGACACGACACTCTGGCTGCTTCTGGAAACAGCTTTCCCCAGTTCATGGTCTCAGCATCAATGCAGAAAAAGTGAGCTACAAAGCCTGCAAGCACAGAAAGCAGCATCTTCTCCCTGCTTCTGACACTTGGCCTCTTCCAGATCTGAACACAGCTTTGTTAGACGCTGCCCGACGGGTGCGTGCATGGGACCAATGAATTACGTGTCTCCATTAATACTAACTCTGAAGTGACGGAGAAGCAAAACAAAACCACTTCCTCTAATGGCGTCAGACAGTGCATAATTGACAGTATTTCTGAGGTGGGAACTTCACCACCATTTATCCAGTGATCTGAAAGAATATGAAAGTCAGTTTTTACCTGAGGGCAGCAGCGCATTGTGTATGCGTCCTGAACTCTGTCACAGAATCTATGGCTCTCTAGAAGGAACAAGGGAGGAATAAAACAAACATTCCTCACACAAAAGCATACGGGCTACTGTTGAAGGACCCAGTCTGTCCTAGTAGCCTGAGGTGGTGAAGGTTGAGATTGCTCACCTGCTATTTCTGATGGATGATGGTCAGAATCTAGAAGGGACCTGAATCGAAATGCCACTTCAGCCTGCCCTCGATGTGGGCGCACTGCGTGGATATCTGGTAAAACAAGTTAGACTGTTAGGTTTTGCCTTTCCTGTCAACAGCTGTTAAGCAAACAGACAACAAAGGCCCAGTACCCACCAGTGTCAAAGGCCCTTGTTGTACCCTTCAAGACTTCAAGTGTAAGGGCAGCAATTATGTCAGCTTGTCTAGCTATAGCGCCGGCTCTCTCAACCGCTTCACATCCCAGCGAGGTGATCATTTGTGTCCCGTTGATGAGAGCCAGACCCTTCAAAGAGAGAGCGGACGTTAAGCAAATTCATTGCAGCTATTCCACATGCTGTGGTAATTCCCCATCTCTGCGATAACTCTTATTCTCATACAAATGAGTTGAAGACCTTTGCTCAGCTTCCTGGATTGTCCCGAAATCATAAAATGCAGTCTGACTGGGCATCTTTGCTACATAAATTGCCAACGTTCGTGACCCTACTGAGTCACTACAGACACCCTTGGAGTTCCAGTAGTTCGAAGCAAGAGGTTAACTTCATGTTATTTCAGACTTAAGCAAGAAAAGTACAGGAAATACTTATTCTTTTCCAGTCCTGTGGAAGTGGAATGCTATTTTTATTAATTTCTTCTTATTAGTTAAACCAAAGAAATTATGAGCATGAGGAAGTGGAGAATTAAAACAGCATTAGAAGTTATAACTGCTTTAAAAGAATTGTTGAGTTCAGTTAAAACTAGCTTCACGTTTGTTCTAAACAAACAAGAAGCCCACGGGAGCCTTCCATTTGCCTTTAGGAGTCACTGGATTTGGCTTCTTGCTCCTGGTACTGTTTTAAAGCTACTGAGGCCCCTTATCAGAGAGCAACACAGCCCTCAAACCTGTTGTGTTCCCATGTAAACTTTAATACTTAGAGTGAGATTAATCTCACCTAGTTTTAATAATCTAGAAGGGAGATACCTGGTTCAAGTCAGTCATCTGAGCTCCTGTTACGGATGAAGGGAAGATAGGTACCTTGAAAGGGCTTCTTAAGACAGCTGTTTCAGGACCATATAAAATGTTTTCTGAAGATGCCTGTCTCTCTCCACCGACCACAGAGCCACTCTAAACAGTAAGCTTGGGTCTGACATTTCAAGTCAAACAGGGTCACATTAGGAGAGGTAAATCCCACGCCTGATAATACTTCATTAATATCCTTCTGGAGCTCGATTTAAAATGACTGTTAATTCACCTCATGCTTAACTTGTAAGTATAAAGCTACTAGTGATTGACTATGCTTATCTTCCATCAGCTGGCATCATTATACTTAATTACCTCTTTTGGTTTCAAGGTAATTGGTCTCAGACCATGGGCTTCCAGGACCTGTGAAGGAGTTTAATGACAAGGTAATTAATGAAAAATGTTTTTCAGTAATTCAATCACTAAAATTTTTAAATCTTCAATGCTTTCATAAATAAAAATATTAACAAACTCCTTAAGTGATGGGAGAAAAAGAGCTTTATATCACAAACAGTTAAAATATTTTTTTTCTGCTGGTCTAAATAAAGGACAGAATTTTTGGGCTTCCAAACTAGCACCTCATTTCCCAGTGCCAGTAAAAGAAGGTAGGTGGAGCACTGAAGTGAGATACTGTCATAGCCCATTAACATCTACCGTGTGTTAGCTGATGGGAGAGCGTAATAGCAGAGAAGGCTGGAAACATCTTGGGAAGGTAGTTTTGCCCACAGCCTGCCTCACAGCAGGTTTGGCTTGGCATAAACTATTCCTTTATAAATGATTCCCTAACCCTTTCTACAGAAAAATCCTACTCAGTTTATCCTATACAAGTCTACTCTACAGGGCAATTCCTCTCGTAGGAAATGGAGGAACAGTATAATCTTGATTCTGATTAGAGTCCTCTCAACCTTTCCAGCTGAAAAGGCAACACATCTCAGAGGTGTACAACTGTAACTTCTGGTCCTGAACATCCAGGACACACTGGCCTGCTTCCTCTCTACTCCTCTCCCTGTGTAGTTCTCAGTACTTCTCTAGCCTACAGTGACGGTACAGCTGTAAACCCACGAATAAATCTGGTGTTCATAGACAGGAGTGATAAGTGTAACAGAACAAACTATCATTAAAGACTTTGGAGGGGCCAGACTTGGAGATATTCAACATTAGATCAATCTGCTGATGTATTAGTGACAGAATAACAAACAATTAATTCAATTGTAAAGCTTCCATATCTTGTAAAGGAGGATGCCATGAAGGTTCACTGTAACCCTAGTTTATCAAAAACAAAACGTTCAAACCTCTGTATTCACTTAAAGCCATTATAAAGTCAGTAGAAATCTTACTGATAAGTTCCTGCATCTAATAAATCTCCAGTTACTCTCAGCATTTGAAGTTTTGAATTTGAGAGATGATCTTGGGTTTGTTGGAACAGTGTTGATGTTCCTGTAGCTGAAGATGTAGTAATAGTTCTTTCATAACTGGTATGATATCCTGTCCTTCTCTCCAGGTCCTAAATGATGTCACTGCAGTATCTTGTATTGCAATACTATGGCATGACATTTCTTTAGGACTTAATAACATGCTGCATATTCATATCTGCTCCACTGACATGTGCATCAGTTATTCCATTCTCATGGATCCACCTTCCTCAAAGTAGAGGATGACTCACTAAAGGCAACCTAGTCACAATTCAAACTGGTACAAAAAATCCAAAGACTTTTACACGTTATTACTCTGAGCAAAAGCTGTTTCTCTCAAGGCTACAAGGCAAATGAGCCAGCAAGTAGAAAAAAGCAATTGGCTGCATGAATCTTACATATTTAGCATCAGCCCAGCCACTCTTTGGGGACCACATCTTTCCCTCTCCAATTAATCCCAGAGCAAGATGAGAGAGGGGGGCCAAGTCTCCGCTGGCTCCAACTGTCCCTTTCTCTGGGATATAAGGAAGGCAGGACGCTAGAAAGAAAACAAAAAAGACTCCTGTGAGAGCTTCCCCTCGATACACTCCTTGGAAAACAGAGAAGTCAGCACATGGGCATGGTCACAGTAACATCCTGCAATCATGGTCAGTGGCACCAACAGGTCTACTCTCATTGCAAACTTGGGTTTGCCCCTGATTGCAGGCTACCTCCAGTTTATAAAGAAATCAATCTCCCTCTGCATTTAGTTCTGCATTTAGTTTTGGAGGGGGGCGGGGGCACAGCCCAGGGTGATTGCATCTATAGCCACACAGCCAGAAATATAAAACATCACTCCTCTCATCTCTCCACCACAGGGTGACCACCTGGTGTGGACAAAGCTACCTCTTCATTTCTCACTCCACTAAACACTGAGTTACTCCTAGAAACTATCTTTGAGCCCTCTTCCCCCATCCTAGTCCTCTGCGCACTGAATGGGTGAAAATGAAGAAACAGAGCCCAGGGAACTGCAAAAAAAGCAGGGAAGGGACCAGACTTGTTCTCTTCTTTTGCAGAACTAAACACTGAATCGCAGGTCCCTCAACCACTGCTTGAGGAGGAGCAGGAGGGTGTAACAGACAGCAGCACAAAGCCCATATTCTTTGGCCTCGCATATATAGCTCTACTCTCACACACATGGTCTATAGTCTCAGAACAATCTTCCAATCTACAGTTTTGTAAAAAAGAGAAGGAAAGTTGAACCTAACACTCCAATGTAGAGAGAAAGTGGTCTTTGCTCATCTCCACCATAATGGACATCAGCTAATGAACAACACAGCCAGTCCTTTGTTTGCCGGCCACGGTGTCCGGCAAGGCCACCTTTGAGAGCCATGGCCATGTGAGCTGCTGTTTAGCCATGCACTTCTGGGCCTTGAAGCCCTTGCTTACAGACGCTTGTGTAGGTCTTGGGGCCTACTCACAAAACCAGGTGCTGCTCAAGTGGGTATGCTTGACAAACTTCAACACATGCAGTTTCCTATGTGGTAATAGCCCCTTCCCCAAAATCCCAGCATCCCTAAAGATGGAGGCAAACACAGGACAGGACAAAATTTTGAGCCTTGGGCCTTTGTAGAAGAGTTCATCCAGAGTCAGAGTCATGCTCTTAGTCAAGCTTAGTCTTGAACTAATTGCCTGACCCCTCAGAGGCTCATTTCCCAAACTTCTGCCTGTTGCATCCCTTTCTCTCAGCCTTTCCTGTCAGTTCTTCTCATACCCCAAGTTCTTCAACAGAGGAACAGTCTCCAATTGTGAGCTTGTACAGCCAAGCTCTGGTCCTGATCTCACAACTACCAAGTTGAAAGACCAACATCTGTAGCTTGACTTATTGAGCTACACCCTTTAACAAAACAGTTAAAAGAAAAAAAAAAGGGAAAGGGGGATTTTCTTTAAACATCTTTTTACCATTAAATGCTTCAATAACTTGCTGGAGCGTTTCTAGGGATATTCCACTGTATCCTTTTGCTAGGACATTGATTCTCAGCGCCAACAGCATGCGAGATCTCTCTGGGCTCAAAGGTTTCCCCACACCTGAAACAGTAACCCTCTCGGTTACTAACCCACTACCAACAGTGGCAGAAAAGGGAAACATCAAGCAGTTTCTTATTACCTGCAGAATGCGAACGAACCAAGTTCACTTGAAGCTCCCTATGGGGGAAAAAAAAAAGTAAAACCTCAAATAAGTCTCATCAGGTTTTATTTTGCACAAACCAGAGGGAAATACTGAAGCAGCCCTCTCATCTAACCACAGAGTATAAATGTACAGGTTCAAACTGCTCCCTCTTCTTCCTTTCCCAAAAAGAAAGGACGGAGAAAGCTGCACACACAACTTACCTCAGCTTACTGTTTGGTATGACAGTCCTGGCAAACTTCCCAAACCCGGTGGTGATTCCATAAACAACTGCAAGAAATGTATACTGCTGGTTAAGGAGGGAACCCAATGACGTTTTCTAAACAATTAATAGTTAGAGATAGAAATATTTACCTGTCTGTTCCTTTACAATCCTTTCAATCACTTCTCGTGATTGTTTGACTTGAGCTTCAGCTTCAGGTGTGAGCTAAAACACAAGCAGTTTAGATATTAGCTTATCTGTCATTATTTAATTGTAGAAAGATAAACATGTAATTTTTAGCCGCGTTTGTTCAGAATCTTTACCTTTATCTTGTAGAGACCCTTTCCTAAATTGACCAGGTCCTCCGTTGTTAAGCTGTTGCCATCTAAAGAAATATACTACACCAAAGAACCACCTTTTACTTGGGGATACATATACGCATAAAGTTGCTTAATAATCAGAATAAAAACAAGAGTAACAAACAGTCAAAACTCAGCAATGACAGGAAGCTCACTCACACTCGTTCGTAAGACAGGAGAGGATCTCACTAACAAAAACGTAACAAGCACATTATATTTGATTCCTAGACCCTAGGAATCTAGACCCGAATCTAACAGCCCCTGCACTCGTGAATGCTGCTGTGGGTCAACTCTCAGCATGTTCTGGTGAACAGGATTTGTTACAGAGTTCTAAAACTGTTGGCGATTCCTACCTGTTCTGGTTCTCGGTATTTGCTGTACCTGAAAGTTCTGTAAAGGAAAATAATGGGCAAACAGGATTTCACAGGTCGTGATCATTTGATTACAGCTGACAATGTGTTTTAAGAATGAAGGAACTCTAAAAGAACAGGAAAATGTAGACAATTATAAATCTGGAATTACAAAAAAATTCACAAAATGCTCAAAAAAGGATACAAATGAACTCCTTCTGGCTGAGATGGTATGAAATCTGGAGACATTATATCTCCTTCTATAACTAGAAGAAGTATGTAAATAAACATGAGCACGATTAAATTGTATTCTACGTATAAATGAATTTGTTATTCATTGCAATACACATCAGTAATAATTCTAATTTGCAGTTAGCAGCCCCAATTATATTTGTATGCTTCTAGGAAAATAACAAGGGATTATGTTGTTTATGTAAGGTACTCTCTAAAGGCAAAAGAGCCGCCCAACCCTTGGACACATGCTTCCTATCCCATACAATAATACAATATATATGATATCATACACAAATCATATACAGAGAATCCTGTAGCTTCTACACCTTACATAGTTGTACACTTAAAAACCTAAGGGTGCATTTTGGCATTTTTCCATAATGATCATAGACACTGTCAGACGCAGTTTTAGATAAACGGAATGACACTTTGCTGACTCAGAAGCCAATGCAGTCACTGCGAGGCATTGCTTAAGGTTTTGCTTACCAACTTCAACAAACTCATTGTCCTCTAGAGCATCCTCCACTGTATCATCAAGATCCAGCAAGCCAAGCCCCTTGCACCTTCGAATGTAAAATTTTACTTCATCCACCGAGGAAAATCCCCCATTGTCGGGTTTGTTTTTCATGTACCGTCTCACAGCTTCCTTTCCCAGCCACCCGATTGTGTTCGTGCAGTTTAGGCACGGCACTGCCAGCCATTCTCCTCGGACGTGCACTGTGTATCTCGGCATGCTTTCTCTCCAAAATTGTTCCTTGACCGGTAAGGGCTGCAGCGTGCAGCAGCCTTACATTTACCACGTGATGGCCTGAAGAGCAGTGTCTAGCTGGAGTCCAGTGTTGCAATTGGATAGAGGCAAAAATCCACCCCCAAAATCCCCACCTTTGTAAATAATTGAGATCGACACATTCAGCTGAATTCATCCAATCAAACCAAACCCAGGGAGCACACCCTTTTCACAGAAAGGCAAAAAAAACCCCTATTAGACCACAGCAATTTTTTTTCCAAAGATCACATCAAGAATATAGAAATGAAAATCTAGGACCTGGAGTTTATGTAGCAGGAACAAATAAATAAATCAGAATAAGCTGGAATGTGAAAACTAAAAACTTAAGCGTTCAACAGAAGTTAACCGGAGTTGTCATCTGCCAGTAGGTCACACTGATGAAAACCTCCATGAGGGATAGGACAGGAAGAGAGCCACCCTGTTACAGGTTGGTCATGGCTGCCCAGACTGGAAGGGGACTGGATTATACCTATACATCTCCATCCAGAGCAGGACGAGAGCAGGCAGTGTAGGAAGCAAGCCTGCTTTGCTTGGTCCCATGCTGAAGTTAGAGAACATAGTTTTGTACTGTTGGCGAGGAAGAGAGACTCGTGAATTTCCGTTACCCTTTTCACTGATGCTCTGGAAGACTTTGCTAGAACAGGTAGTACAAATATTGGGACACACCCACCCGCTGCCGAGGCTGGTGGCGCTATACCATGCTTCTTTTGCAGGTAAGATGCAAAGAGGAAAAGATGTGGAGAAATATCTGTCAAGATCGTGCCAAAATAAAGTTTAGCAGTGACCACGTCAACACAGAAGCTGAAAATACCTCTGTCTTTTAAAGACAAAACAGTAACACTTGTAGTCGATGCTACCCACAACAGTGTTTCCTGACAAAGGCACTACTATGAAGTGCACTTACCGGAGGTGAACTAGTGTGGGGAATTTTAACTCGAGATCCATCTGTGGGAGTTTGTATGTAGGAGACATTGCCCCAGCAGAGCAGGACAATGCTAGCAAAAGCCAGGTCTGCCACTGGGTGTTTTTGGTTTGTTTGGGGTTTTTTTGTTTGGTTGGTTTTTTTTCCTAGCTGGCAGGAGGAAATCAGGATTAGCTGGCAGCATGAACTCCAACTGCCAAATCACTATATATGATATATGGGCTTCTATGGCAAAATGTTACCCCAAAACTAGTAGCATAAACCATTTCTAAAAAAAAAGTCAGTATTTTATTGCGTTTATTAAAAGCTTAGTGGCACAACATTCATAGAAAGAATTTAAATTGATTTTTGAGCCTCAGTCACCATATACTCGATATATGCAGGTTGAATGTAAGAGCTCAGGATGCCTTGAATCAATAAAATCCAAGGGTATATGTTCATGCCTTCATTTATATTACAGCTGCTAGCATGAAAAGATGAATCTGTGGCAAAGTACGTAACTTCATCTACCTGAAAGCTTATATGGATCAAAATTCAGATCAGAATTAAATTGATAGGCTCTCCACTCCCACCCTATGCGCTATTATTAAAACCAAGCCTTTTGCCATGATTTATATTTGATATCTTCCTCCTCTAAAACAGCACTTTTTTTTCTTTGTTACTCCTCCATATGGGGTTACTTTTACAACAACAGATTTCACTTACGCTAACTGATCACCTCCAGGAAAAGCAGTTCTTCTCAAGCTCACTTCGAAAAACCACCAGTGGATGGCAGTATTCACAACAGCTTCACCTAAACCATCAACTTTGACTGAAGCGTGGCAGCAATTACTGGAAACAGCCCTCCAATTGTTTTTTACCTCATCTTGAAGCTAAGTGGTAGTGGTAGTGCCCAGAACTGGTTAAAAAAATGGAACTATTAAAAAATTCAAATGGGAGAAAGAAAGACTTGGGCTTTAGTCCACCCTGCAATAATTAGAAGTTTTTATAATATGTAGTGGGTAGAAAAAATTTAAGTAAGTTACTAAAAGCACAGTGAGATATTAAATCTGAAATTTGGTAAAAATCCCAGGTTTGCTAAAAAAGAAAACAACGAAGTATTTCAGACAATTATTAGTGCACAGCATAGGATCCAACAGGAATAACTATGTAAAACCATCATACTGGGATTCGCGTGAGGAATTGACTAACGTAACCAAGCCGTGACAAACAGGGCTAGACAGAAATTCTGCTCTAACACGAGAGTGCTGTAATCCATTTAGGTCTTCACAGCCCTCTTGGACCCATAATAAAAATTTCTCCCACAACAAAGAAGAGTAAATAAAACTGTTATTTCAGAACTCTTCGTACAAATCAATGTGCAAACAACTAGACAATGGAAAGATTTTTTTTTTAGTCTTCAGACACTTGAAGCTTCAACCACGTTGCCATGAAAAAGTAAGCTGTGCCCAAAGAGCCATACCATCTACCAATTCATTTTCCATGTTTTTAAATTCCATGACTGACAAATGACTACATCTCAGAACAGCTTTTTCGTGTGTGCTAAAAATTGCTTGTAACAAGACCATTCTTCTAATTCCAGAGATTTAGCATTTTTGCTGTTTTACTTGGAGGTGCAAAACAAAGTACTGAACTTGACTTGGAAAGTTCATTTGAAGATAAATTAGTACCAAAGCAGCAGAGCATTTTATGGCACGATCAAGCACGCGTATCAGCAGTTTGCGGAATCAGTATCTTCTTTCAGCCACAAGAAAATTTCAAAGAAATCAGTAAATTTGTCACTGATCCTGCTTCAAGTCTTTGCCCACAAGCATTGAAGTGACTGGGTGCATTGAGGGTCTATGCTCCAGAAATGTCTTGACAGCCAGATCTCGACACTTGTCAAAACTGTAAAGGTCCCTGTAGAAGACAAAAAAAAGCATCATTACAAAAATCTATGAAAATAGCAGACTGGGGATTTTCTCAAGGTTTTACTTTTTCCCTGAAAGCCTCGCATTAAGGTGCATACTAAGAGACTAAACTTTCTTATAATAAAAATGTCAGCAAATGGAAAGCAACTCTGAAGATAAGCTTGTTCACAGCATACAGAAAATTCTGTATTATGTCACTTTGAAGCATAACATAAATACACGTACAATGTCAAGTATTACACATTCCATCACGCTAAAAATGCCAACAGCATGAGCTCCTACGATTTGGATATTACTTTTACCTGAATAAGGGTCGAGTAAACTTCATCCTGCCCTGATCTGTTGCCATTTTTAGAGCCAGAGGAATAGCTTCTTCCCACTTGGACTTGATGCAGAGGCGCAGCCATCTGAAAAAGAAAATTTGCGCTTTTATTTTCATTTGCTGTGGTTAGTCATCTTACAATTCTGTTCCCATCAACACTCTGGGCAGTGTTGTGTGATCATGGGAATGAGATTCTAGCTAAGTTCAACATAAATTACTTACTGTCCGACTAGCATGTTACAAAAGCGGACTTTTCCATAAAATAGGAAAATTTTTTTTCCAAAGTTTCTCCAAAATGGTCTGATTACTTTCTGACGATATGTATTTCTTTTATATTACAGTGGGTCCAGTTGTATCACTCAGAATTAGAGGTGAATTATACAGCAATTGTCACATTTGACCAAGTGATTAAAAAAAATAAAATACAACCAACAAAAAACCCAAACAAAACATCACCAGCAACTGGCATGTGCTTGTTTTGGTTTAGAAATAAGAAATTGATCTTGTTACAAGAAGCAGGAACTATACTGTATGCTTAAAATATTTAGTTTTGTTAACAAGAAACAAAGAACTCCAAGTTAGTTAAGGCAGAATAATCATCACTACTGCAAATGTATCCAAGTACATAACAGTAGCAAGATATGCAATACTTCAAGGCATTTGCGAAGATTACTTATGTCCTCAACAATACCTTTTTTCTAACAAGTGCCATGCGTAAACACAATGTGTAGATACAAAACAGAAGAAATTAGGATGGCACCAGAATCAAGTCATTTAGCTAGAGGTATTTCCTACTTGTTTAGAAACTTCCTTTGATATTTACCTTTTTTTTTTTTTCGGTAAGACAAAAGCTTTGTGATAGAGAGCATTAAAATGTGACAAAAAACTTTTCAAGTTGTGTTGCAGAAAACACTGGCACATCAACAGAAGAACTGATTAGTTAAGTCCAGAAGACCTATTCCTGACTAAATTTTTGAAAGATTTTTCAAGCATGTTTGAGTCACAGAGAGGCTCACTATTGTACTATCCTATGCCACCCCCAAAATAAAAGTTATCAGGTCATCGGGTTCCTTCGCTAGCATGACAGATGAAAATAAAGCACAGCTAATCCAGTGCTCACTTTCAGTTCTTCTACTAGACTATATTTACCCAATTCATAAATAACAGACTACCACTCTGGTAAGCATGTTTGCACACGCACTTACAACCCCCCCACTCCCGCAACAACAACAACGCCCCAAAAACCCTGCACCAGTTCTATATAACCCTACATCTCAGACCACTTATCAAGCAGGACAGTTTTATGAACGTATTTAAGATTAGAAAAATGCCCATACTAGAACAAACCTGAATCTTATTTCAGAATTGTTTATAGCATTGAAATCATATACTTGCTGCATTCGTTGGACATGTGATACTGGAAGAGGAGCCTGAAAAAGGAAATTGCATAGTCAGAACAATCCAGAGGCATACCTCAAGCCACATACTTCAAAAATAAACTGGTTCATTCAAGAAGATTGATGATACAAAGGAATTTAAAGCTTACCATGACAAATACTTGTATCTGTTCTTTTCACCTTCTCACAGTATTAGGGAAGGGCCAAGGAATAGTAAGTGTTAGCAAATTTCCACATCCAGTACTATTGAAACATTCAAAATGAAGTATTTTCATTCTATTTTATTTATAGCTTATTTGCTATAACATCAAATACTGAGAAATTCAAGCACCTTATAATTTTGGTTTTTACCTTTCAATCCAAAATACTCTATATATTGCTCATTAGCTGAAGAGCCAGACATAAGCAGGGAAGCATGGCTGAAGGTTTTAGTAACTGTGTATGGTGAGAGCAGATTATGTTTGCAAAACTTAAAAAGAAAATGGACAATTTAATTTGAAAGCACAGCTGGGCTTCTGTGCCTGCTTTTGTGATACCAGAATCAAGTTACCCCAAGCCTGCATTTACCTCCAGAAGCAACAGCGCCAGGAACTCAATCAACTGATGAGATGACATTTCCTTCAGGTCTGCTGAGCTGAATGAGCCCAAATCACTCTCTTTTGCCTATAACAGAATGGTTACTTACATTTTTAATAGGTATTTCAAAGCACAACCAGCTGTAATTTTTTTGTTTGGCCATCTGCATTGACTATTGAGCCATTTCACATAAAAAAGGAGAATGATTTGTATTCGTGCAGGATGTTGCAAGAAGGGGAAGGGAGGGACTTAAGCTACTGTCTGATGTTTGGTATTCCTCACTTGAATTTTCACTTGTTTCCTCTCCACTGATCTTTCTATGTCCACTGTCTTTCTGTTAAAGTTAAGTAAAAAATCAAATACTTTCTCTTTAAAAACTAACATTGAGAAGAAGAAAGTTAAAGACAATATACAAGTACAGTGAAAAGCCACACAGTTAACAAAAGGAACATATGCTGAATTCTCTTAAGTTGTATGCGTTTTATGGTTAAAATTATGAGAGAATTGTATTGTATTAGTTACTTATTATGATTTATGTATTTCGGTTTTGATCAAAAATGCATACTAGCTCCAGTATAATGTAGGGGAATTATTACTAATACAACATAATCGGTAATGTAGATACCCTGGCATTTGTTTTTAAATCAAGACATATCAGATTTTCAAAAAGAATATTGTTTCCTACACACATACAACAAAAGTTGTCTCTTGTATGTGTGCCTCACTGAAATATATACTGCACTTCATGTACAGAAGTCATAGCAAATCCACAGACTCTATGACGAAAGGCTAGTCTACAAAATGCAAAATCCCTGGCAGCCAAACTACCAACATAAATACCCTCTCTCTCAGCAAATCACAGATTTCAGATGAGAATGGCTCACTTCATATAAAGAAAACTAGCTTTTCAGATACAGAGACCTCAGCACTCTTCAACTACTCACTTTGATCCATCTTTGGCTCAAGGCAACACAAGCATTTGCTAGTGTCATGTCATACCTGTCAAATATTAAAAACAAAGGATGACACTTAGTAAATGCAGAAAGCTCCTGTAAGATTTTTACAAAAATGCTTAGAAATTATTTTCAAATGGCTCCACATTTGTTCATTATACACTCCAACTCAATACTGCAACACAACTTAGAAAAGATCTATTATAATGTTATATAATAAATATATTTCAGTTTTAGTTAGAAGAACTTTGTGTATAGGTGACACTATTCCTTGATCTCATACACTCCTAAAACAATCAATCCTTCTGAGCATATATGCTGGTACGTGTATTATAGCTTATAGATGAAAAGAGAATATTCTTGTAACAAGCTGTCAGAAAAAATAATCTTTCCTGGTAACTTTCAAAGCAAAATTAATTTCAGCCGGAATAAAACAATGAAAATATTAACAGTGACATTTTTTCCTCCTATATACATATGTATCAATTTCGACATAGTACAGGGACATTTTCTAATAAAACATTTGTGGGAAGACTTTCACCCTGTTTACAAACTGCTTCATGACCGTTTGGAAAATCACGTGCAATCTGGAGAAGGAAAACATGAACTATAAAAGAATGCAGCTTACGTAGGCTTCACTGGTGGCATTCCTGGAGCATGAAACCACGAATTCCAGTCAACTTTATCAAGAACATCTACCTACAAAGCAACACAAATTCTTATTCAATTTTAAATGTTATTTTTAGAGAAAAGTATACCCTACAAAATCTAGTTTCAGTCTTTCATTTTGTTTTGTTTTTTCTTAACATGCCTCCAAATTAACCTGGAGAATCCTATACACATTTCTTCAAAACAAAATATTCCCTTCTAGGAAAAAAAAGGCACCATAATGCAAATAAATCTTTGTAAGATGCCAGACTACAACATATTAAATCTGGGATAAAGAAGAGAAAGATGAAGAACTGGTCCCAGAAAAAGGTAATTCCTGAGCTATGCCGTAGATTCACATAATGAAAAGGTTTCGAGCAATTAGTTTTAAATACAACCCAACCTTATCCTTGAAGTAGGAGTACAAGAAGTTCTTCCAGTCCTCGGTTACTATGCTCTTATAAGCAAACTGCTGAATGTAAGCCTTCAAGAAGCCAATGAAGACATCTAACAGTTAAAAAACAAACAGTTTCAGTGTTTGAAATTAAAAGGGGAAACAATAATATCTGAAGTCTGACTAACACTTACCTGGTCCTCCAAGAAGTTGTTCAAGGTAAAAAAGCAAAGCAAAGCCTTTCTCGTATGGAACAGATGAATAGGCAACATCAGGATCTACTTCCTTCAGATTAGGGACGAGGTTAGTTAAAGGATTTTTATCTCCAATAGTATTTATCTGTGACAAAGACACAAGAAAATGTATTCATCTAGGAAAACTAGCACTCCTGCAAATCACTACTAATCCTATTTATAAAGGTATAATCCACCCAAAACTAAGATGTTCTCATTTCAAGGCATTACTTCTCATTCTTTTTCCCGAAGTTCTGAATCTGCACAGAAGATAGTTTACTAGACTTTTTTCTCATTTTGCTTTATCAGTGTCTGATCGTGCATCAAACAGAAAGATGTTAGGATCAATCACCCTGTGCTCCAGCTGTCTCAAAGCAGTTAATTACTGTCACGTCTGTCGTAATCACAAGCACCTAATAAACTACCTATATTTATCCCTTTATTAACAAACTATTTGAACTACTTGATTCAAATAGGTGGTATAAAGCATAAAATACAACAAGGAAATATTCCCAGTGAAACAGGTAAGCTGCATCACCAAACTGAATGAGAGGGCTGGACATATCACATGCTGGAAGTCTGAAAACTAGAGTTTAACTATGCTACCTAAATATAAAACTAAACAACCCTTCTAGACAGTAACAGATTAGGAAAATGCTCAATTATAATGCAGTACACAGGAAAAAAAGAAAAGTTACTTGCACGAGACATTGGAAATTCTGATGGTCTTGCCTGCAAATAGCTTTGACAAGCTTTCAGTTGCTTACCAGTATGGTAATACTGGAGGTGATACTGCGGTGATACAGAGGTGATACTGCGATTTAGTCATACTCAAAACAACCAAGAGAGTCTGTAAAGATGTTCATCCTTACAGAACAGCTTAAAAACAGTTCAAAAAGCTTTATCCAATTTAAGTATATTAAGCTATTACCTTGGGAAGGGGTCATATACCTTGGAAACAAAGTTGCTCATCTTCTAATATGACTGATGATCTTAAAGGTCTTTTCCAACCAAAACAATTCTATGATTCTAAGAAAGTGTTAGGACAGCTGACCAGATAAGTCTTATTTGTGGGGACACACAAACACAAGAAATAAGCTTTATTTTATTTAGATATATGCTTAAACATAAGAGTTATTGTAACTTTAAAAATATTTACCGTATTCTGCAGCTCCCTCCAACCTCCTAAGGCTTGAAAGTGCCTGAACTGCTCACCAAACAACCGACCGCCAATCCTGCGTTCCAGGTATACAGTATGTCCCTCATTCAGCCTGGAAATACATTGATAAAGTGAGCACTGGTAGGATGGCAAAATGTATTTTGTTGTCTCTACAGATTAATTTTAAAATATTATTCGCATTGTACTAAACATCACACCTACCAAAAATGCTCCCATGTTTTGTTTGTTACCAAGTTTCCTGTCCAGCTGTGAGAGATTTCATGAGCAATAACCTAAAACCAGAAAACAATGACAGATCTAGTGTTTAGACTCCTCTGGAAAATGAACATCAAATCCCAACAGAAAGAAAAAAATCCTAATGGGATCCCATTTACTGCACTACGTTCCCAAAACCAATTAGCACTCACAGCTCTGTAAACTTAACCATATAAATTTTATTTAGAGGACTAAAACTATCCTATGGAACCTACTACAGAAATACTTTTGAATGTCCAGACTGCAAGTCATAGAGCCACACTGATCAACAAAAATAATTCCTCTGGTAGCACACTATGAAGCACTTGTTTGTGAAATCACATTTCAGATGGATCCATGTCAAGCAACGGACTAGTATTACTTTCTCACCTAAGCAGCTGCTATAGTGCTGGGATGGTTCTAAAGTATCAAACAGGAAGAAAACAGTCACCTCTAGAAGGATAACGATTCATGGTATATTTAAAAGTATCCATGTCAAATATTTCAGTATTCTTGGGATAAGGCAATCATGTTATTTTTTTTCGCAGTATATCAGTCTAGTAGAAAGACATGAGAGATAAAACAGCATCCAGAGTACTCAACTTTAAAGAAAAAAAACAGAATTCATTCAAATTGCACTCATGATTTCCACTTTAAAAGAAAACTGTACACAATGTGAGTTCTGGTGCACAGACAGACATATAGAGGAAGAAGTTCCTACAAACAATTTCAATGAGATCAATTCAGCTGTGGTTTTTAAACATATCTATACACAAGACAGGAAAAGAGCTACTCCGCAGGTAACTTCAGTCCATCCCCTATGCATACAGGCATCCGTGTTATTTTCATCTGTTCATTATACAAAATAAATGTAACTCCAGTTTTGCAGAGTTTACTTCAAACTAAAACTCACTTTCTAAGACTTTGAGTGACTGTGTTTTTAATTTCCCCAATGAACAAGATATTTCAGTTCTCAGATATCTACTACAAAAGAAGACACAACTTCAAGTTGTGTTCTACTTGAAGACATGAACGTATTTTGCACTTACATTTGATAGAGATCGATCACCTGCCTAAAAAAAAAAAGACAAGGCAGTTGTCAGTTCAAGTAAACCTCAAAATATACCACTTAATGCAGTTTCATGTATGATTTCTAACTCCAAAGGAGGCAGGAACATTTGAAGTTCTTTATAGGGGGAAGATTAATCCAATTGGTGGATTAATATCCATCACTTGACAGATAAGCAAGCCCTAAGGAAAAGCTGACTTTTATCAGTGTTACACTTACCAGTAGTGTTGGAGTTACAAAAGTAAGACAAGGATTCTCCATACCACCATAAGGAAAAGAAGGTGGCAAGACTAACAAATCATACTGTCCCCATACATAGGGTCCTGCTAAATCTTCTGCTGTTTTCAGCATAGCTTCAGCCTGTAACAAGAATTCACATTAGTTTCTAACATGACTTCTGACTACAAACACTGAACAAGTAATAAGCTATTGATCCCACACTTGATTCTCTTTCACCTTAGCATGTCTCACATGCAAAATGAGTACAAGACTGTATCGATATTTATGTTCAGTAGTAGTTTTGTGTTGTGATAAAAGGACAGCATTTTTTTGGGTAGGAGGTAGAGAAAGGAGGGCTACAGATGAACAAAACACTGAACTACAGTCCGTTCTTTTTCCAGTACTATGTGAAACAGTTAAGTTTACAAAACATTTTTTGTTAACTACCCACCTCAGCAAATTCATAGGCCGATTTATCCACTAGCTCCTTTTCAGCCCACACCAGTGTCCTTGGGCCAATCTTTCTGTTGAAAGTAAAAATGCGTCACTAAAACACTATGAACTGGAAATAATTCTATGGGGAACCAATTCAGGCAGCATACGCTTAACTGTGCTCATGAGTAACCTATGTTACTGAAGAAAGTCATTAGAGAGTCCTCCTCTCTTTTTCCTCTCTACTGCTAAAGTAACACTAGAAATAGCTTAGAAAACAAAACAAACCACACACAGCCAATGCTCAGGACAAATAAATAGGAAACACATTTACAGATTTTAGAATGCTGTAAAGCTCTAATATAAAAGCATTCTTACGAGCTCGATTAACACCTTCATGTGCAGATGAGCAACGAGGCTGTGGCTATAATTTTCTGCCTTTCGTACATGACAAGCCTTATCTGTAACCAGAGGAAAAAGATACTATTCCCTGAGCTACAAAAAGCCGTTAGTGGTTCCAGTCGACTCCAAACTCTTCATGGTATTTATCTTATGGCAAAAGTATATTCTATAGAAAAAAAATGATGCAACAGTGAATCAGGATACCTGCTGCTTGATACAAATAAACAGATTAACTGAAACTAGAACTTTTAGAAGTAGAAACAAGACCAAGAAACAAAAAAGATATCTCTGAAGATTTATTATGATTATTAATATTCATACCTTGTGCAGATTCACTCACCTGCTTTCTAAAGCTCCAACCACTAAAGCAATCAAGTAGCAAGGTATGGGAACCTAACGGAGAACATGAGATAAAAAGAAATCTCACTCGTAATGTGAGCTATCAACACCACTGGTTCAGTCAAAGAAAAAAAAGGTATGTGAATAAAGAAGCATGCACACTTCCTCCAGTTTCCTGCCCTATGTTGTAATAAAGGCAATATCTTTTCTCCCCAAATGATATTCCTTTATCTACAAGAGGTACTTGTTTGACAGATGTTTCATGCAAAGGCCACAAAACTGTAAGTATCATCTCTGTTTGAAATATGTAAGAGCATACAAAAACATCACCAGTTTGGTTACTGTTCAAAAGAGAGTAAGTTTTCCATATTAATTCCAGTTCCATTAAATTTTATGCAGGAGAAGTTAAGAGATACTGTTCAGATAAAGGGCAGTTGTACCACACAAAGATACAAGAATGAATTCAAGTAAACAATACTATTTATGGATACAAAAGATTCAGCAAAATCAAAATATATATATATCTGATTTCCATGTTTGGAATTAAAATTAATTGTAAATATTTGTTATTTTAATGAAAAAATTCAAAAGCTACAGTATCTCTATAGAGAAATGCTTTCTCCCAGTGCTCTGGAAACAAAAAGGGATAATACAGTCATCCCTGTGAAGTTCCATTTTATCTAAATGTTAAATAAATGTTTAAATCATAACTACTTGGAGACAACATTTCAGAAAATGTTATTCCACCATTTATTATCCCCAAACCATTTCAGTACCATTTATTAAAATACCCGTATCATCATGTGTGTTTTAATTTTACACAGTAACCAACAGAATATAGTCTTGAAAAGACTCATGACCATTGACTTGTGTTACAGACAGGTTACTACAAGATTGTCAGTATATCCCTACATTTTAATGCTCAATTTGCTAATCTGAAATTTTGAAATTATTTCAAATAGCAATGGTTATTGGATTATAAACTCATTTTTCAGAGGCTGCTCTCCACTGCACTTCTTACCATGCAGGAGCAAAATAAGTAGCCTTAGGTAAAGTCTGCACACATCCATATTCAAGAGTTTGATGCATTTGCCTCTTTCGTCTAATGAAACACATGCCTTTTCTAACAAATCGGTCCCATGGTTTTGTATGTTAGATGACGCGTAAGTCCTTTTTAATGCATTTGTCTTTTTCATTTATATATTGTGTTTAATGCATTTGACTTTTTTTGTTTAATGAAAGACATGCCTTTTCTAACAAAATAATCTATTGGCTTTCTGTATTAGGAAAAGTAGTATAACTTCAATTAGACTAAATGTTATTCCTTGTACAGGTTCACCAAACTCATCAACAGTGTATTTCCAGATAACATATGGCTCTGGGTAACATGCAACATAGAAGAAGCCTTACACACTAGACCAAGTGACAAATGGTTTGGCTCTACAGAGAAAGCAGAACATTGCATATCAAAGAGCTCACAGATAAGGTGACAATTTTTTTCTCACTCTCCCCTCTTGCCTCTCTCAGGTTTCACATAGCAGCCAAATCAACTCACCAGCTGCTGCAATGCAGAATAGGCTCCCCTCCTCTCCCTTAGTAGCCCAGTTCCATCCCTCCTTGCACTTGTTCAGTCCCTCAGCAGCCCAGATCCACTTACTAAAACAATTTCGTTTTCAAACTTATTTTTTATCTGCTTGTTCAGCAAAATGAACTGGGCTCACCAAGAGATGCCATAAATATCAGAACTGTAACCCAAAAAGCTGTGAGAACAAAAAAGCCAAGAGACTAAATTGAGACTGCTACTTTAGGAGCAGCAGAATCATTAAAGTAGCTGCACCACTTAATAAAACTTCATCCTTAAGAGGAGTAACATTTAATTAGCTGGGTCACTTTCCATAAAGCAAATTTTTTCATCTTTTAAAAAATATCTGTTGTCAGAATTTGCTTACCTTCAAGTTGAAAACTGGTTCCAATGCTCAGCTTCACTAAGATCTTAGTAAGCTTAAAATTTCCAGGATCTGTTTCACAAAACTCACTCCCACGTTATTCAAGTCCACATGTTATTTCCCAAGAATCAGTGCAGACAGAAAGGGTTTTGACAGTACTAGCTTTGAGTATACTAAGCATTTTCAAAACTTGTCAGGCTTTTCTGGGAATGACAAAACGATGAGTACATATCACCAGCGCCTACCTACTGAGTTGGAAATTCATAATACCCCGTATTTTAATAGTGGCAAAGAACGATTGTCAATCAAATGATTGAGCTGTGGTGAATGGTGTTAAATCCAGTTGGTGGCTGGTCACAAGAGGTGTTCCCCAGGGCTCAGCACTAGGACCAGTTCTGTTCCGTATCTTTATCAATGATCTGGATGAGGGTATCGAGTGCACCCTCAGCAAGTCTGCAGATGACACCAAGTTGGTTGGGAGTGTTGATCTGCTTGAGGGTAGGAAGGCTCTACAGAGGGATCTGGACAGGCTGGATCAATGGGCCGAAGCCAATGGTGCGAGGTTTAACAAGGCCAAGTGTCACATCCTGCACTTGGGTCACAACAACCCCATGCAACGCTACAGGCTGGGGGAAGAGTGGCTGGAAAGCTGCCTGGCAGAAACGGACCTGGGGGTGTTGGTCGACAGGTGGCTCAGTATGAGCATGAGCTCATGAGTGTCAGCATGCCCAGGTGGCCAAGGAGGCCAACAGCATCCTGGCTTGTGTAAGAAACAGCGTGGCCAGCAGGACTGGGGAAGTGATTGTCCCTCTGTACTTGGCACTGGTGAGACTGCACCTCGAATATCGTGTTATTTTGGGCCTCTCACTACAAGGCATGGAAGTGCTGGAGCGCGTCCAAAGGGCAACAAAACTGCTGAAGGGTCTAAAGAACAAGTCCTGTGAGGTGCGGCTGAGGGAAATGCGGTTGTTTAGCCCGGAGAAAAGAAGGCTCAGGAAAAACTTTATCATTCCAGAAACTACGTGAAAGGTAGTGACGTGGGTGTCAGTCTCTTCTTCCAAGTACCAAGTGATAGGATGAGAGGAAACAGCCTCAAGTTGCGCCAGAGGAGGTTTAGATTGGATATTAGGAAAAATTTCTTCACCAAAAGGTTATCAATCATTGGAATAGGCTGCCTAGGGAAGTGGTTGAGTCACCATCCCTGGAGGTATTCAAAAGACATGGTGCTTAGGGACATGGTTTAGTGGTGGACTTGGCAACGTTAGGTTAATGGTTGGACTCTACGATCTTAAGTGTCCTTTCAAACCTAAATGATTCTATCACTCATCAATGATATCAAAACTGTACCCGAAGTGATTGTGAACTGCATGAGTTAGGAGTCAGACCTTAGGCAACTGTTCACTAGCCGGCAGCACTTACGTTCTGACTGAAACGGTATATCTTCCGATTGCTGTCCTCTGGGTCAGGCATCTCTCCATCGCGATTAGCACTCATAAGAGCCACCAACTCTTTAGGAACGGATATCTGAAAGAAAGTTATCCAACTATAAGGAAATCAGTTGGCACACAGGATTATGTAATATACTAGAAGCAGCAATAGCAAAAAGAGGAACGCAGATTCATTCTGTTGTTGTCCTCCCCCTCAAACAGAATACAAGGCATACAGAAAATTTTGTCTTAAAGGCTGGTAATATTTGATTAACCAAAAGGACTACTTTTGACAGTTACTAAATTGTAATGTCACATTGGACATCTCACTTTTTGATTCCTTAAACCAATTGGACTATTTATGCCACGACTGCAAAGATACCCCAACTATGTACCACAGTGTATTACTTAAGGCATATATGAGAGTCATTTCAAGTATTTTCACTTTACAGCAGTCTTTGTTGTTTTACTGTCAGCTTTTCCTGATTAAAGAACATTTTTCTTTCCTACTACAGCACTTTTTTTTTCTCTTTCAGAAAGAAAGATACATGTGAACAAAAACAGAGATGATATATACAAAAGAAAATGGTAAATCTAGAGAAATGCCACAGGGAAGATCAGCAGTTTCTGGTTCTTTCATTAAGCTAAAAGTCAATATTTCTCTGTTTTTATTTTAGGCCACATGCTGGCAAAAAAAAAAAATAAATCAGCCATTGCACTAGTTGTCTTTATTTAGACACACATGACTTAGGTTCACCTACCTCTGCATAGTATGTTAGTTTCACAGCAGGTGTGTCTTGGCACGGAAAGATGGCTCTGCAGTGGCTAGCCTAGAGACCGGTGGCAGGCAGGGGTGGGGTGGGGAACAAAACAAAACAAAAAACTAAAACATAACAATCTTTTTAATGCAGAGGACTAGAAATAAATCAAACTAATATATCACATTGGTAATCTGTACAGCTCCTCCAGATAATTCATTATTTACAAAGCAATACTTCCTATCGCTTATAGTAGTTTTCATAGTTGAGGCTTTTCTAAAATAAATAATGTCAGGTAAGACAGATCAATAGCCACATATATTGATTGCAAAGGACTGCATGTTCTTCAACAAGAATGTTGGAGAGGGTAAAGCAGTTCTGGAATTACTGAATTGCAAACATGTAATAAAATCTCAGCAATATCCCAACTTATTAATTGTTTTCATTTAGGACCTTTGACACACACAGTTAGAAGTTACGGGCTACTGTACTTTCCCCTACTTGCCTTCCTCTCCAACTTTTTGGAAACCAGAGGTAGTTACAGTGGTTTGCAAACAAGTTTAAAAAGAAAAAAAAGAATCCATTCAACCTGACACTGGCTGAAGAGATATGGGTGTTTCTTTCCTGAAGTTTGCTCTGGAGAAAACCATTGGAGAGCTGAAGACTTTGGAGAACTTTCAAAAGAGATTTCAACAATTGCTTCCTGTCCCCTGTGTAATAAAGAATATAGTCAGACTGTTTTGACACAACTCCTGATCACTACTGAAATTCCTCTACAAAGATCTCTGGAAAACAGGTCTGCAGCACCACCTCAAACGCATTAAAAATAAGTACCATATTAAAAACAACTTTTCCCTTTCAATTATGATAGTAAAAATCAGCTGATTTACTTCAATTTTCATGTCCCAACACACTTCTATTACTGCTTGTATGAACCAGAAACTTTTCCTCTACACACTTGAAGGAGAACATTGACTTTTTCTTTAAATCATTTGGACCAGGCACATACACACAGCTTTGTCAAAACTATCTAACATTTTACACCAAGTCTAAAAACCCCACTGCAATAAGCGATCAAAAAAAGCATATAAAGTCTAAATAAGAACATACATGCCTTCATAACATGGGATTTGTGTATTCTGTAAATAAAAAAATTTAGATTTTGCAGCTAATGTTATGTTCTGTAAGTATGATCCCTAAGCAGGAAAAAAAAATACTGAAAACAGTAATTACTGGAAAACCCTATTAACAGTAGGGTTGACAAGAAAAATAAAAAATGTTCAGATTTTATTCAGGGTTCAAGAACTGGCGTAAAGTAAAAACTAACAGCTCCGTGCAAGAAAGGTACCAGCTTGCTAACAAGAGAACACACACAAACCTGACACATTCATACTCTTTAAAAACCACACCAAAATCATAACTGACACCAAAAGCACACAGAAGTACTTGCTTCTGTTATCTAAAAGTTCCAGGTTATACGTGCAACTCTCTGGAATTAACAATCCAACCATAAATCAGAACAAACTTCAGCTAATCAGAGGGGCTGGCCACTAGATAAGCTGACCAGGTACACATATCTTGTTTATAACCAGTACTCCAATGTACGTATTTGACAAGAAAAGAGAAAATAATTTGTATTACCATAAGGCACATTGCTTACTGAACAGCTGTAACCCCTACCCTTTTCTATCACTGTTTTATTGAGATTTACATGGGGGACTATATCTCACACAAGATTATAAATTCTTACGATCATGACTCATAACTCCCTCTTTGGAGCTTTTTTTATTACAAGGAAATCTAGCAATTAAAAAAAGCTGGAAGTCAAACAAAGGAAACAGGCCTATGTTTCTGCTGTGGCCTGTCTGTTCAGCTACTTAATTTGTTCGGTTTAATATCAGATCATAAGCGTTTCCGCAGAAGGGACACTTATTGTAAGTCATTCCTTTCTCTTCCACATTATGTGTGTTTCTAAACAGCACTGATTCAGAGAACAAAAAAAAAAAATTGAAACAGACATGAGTTTGCAGAGGTACTAACCAGTTTTGAAAACAAAACAGTAAGAAGCAACTTAGTATACAATTTTATTCACAAAAGGGAACCTCCTTATACAACCACAGCTTTCAGCTTTGGCACATGAGATGCCACAGAGTTACAACATACAAAGCAAACTGCCAAAAACCGTACTGTAATTTGGCAACTACTTTAATTCACGCAACTTAAGAGGTAGTTTATGGTTAGTTCAATCTCCACCACGCTGCAAAACTCAAGTTTCGCTTTTAAGGGACTTGGGCTTAGCGTAGTCAGTACAATAAAACTTTTATTATTTGAAAACATGTTTCTATCTAATCATAGCAGTAACCTGCAGTTGTACAGACATGCAGGACCAGCCCTTGTATAAAAGAAAGGAAAACAGGGTCTGTCACTCCATATGCGCCATACTGTAGCAATTCTGAACATGACAAAATTCAGGTAGTTGAAGCAGAAAGAATATTACTGATAAGAAGCACTGAAAAAAATGTGACACATTAGACATAATTTCATTATGTACTTTGGCAAATCATTTTGTAGATGATATAAGACCTGGAAATGGGTACAAAGACTTCAGAAGCTTTGGCTGTCTAATGAAAGCCAAATATTAAATTCATCTACAAGATCATATACCAAATAAATGCAACACCTTAATTTACATGTCCCTCCGCAAGCTTTACACAACAACCCTACAGGCAGACAAGCATCTTACACAGCGTGTTTTGGAAACCACCTAAAGGAACAGGCAAAAGCATGTACCTTCTTAGTTCGAAAGGAAGCGTGATTTCCAGAGGGGTCCCCTTGAAACTGTGCTTTTCTCCAAAACCAAATTTGGCATCTTGTCCATTTACAGTCACTTTAAATACCTGTACATCTTTTGTATCCAATACCTGTATTGAAGCAAGCATTACATACTCGTTAAATAGTGCGGTAACATAGCACTCATCAGATCTTAAACACAAGTCTCTCTGAAGAACTAAGTATTTACACCTACTAAGGAAAAGCAGAAAAACTGAGTAACTATGCAGCGTACTGGGAACCAGAATTTTAATACAGCAGCGCTGAACTTACAAAACTAGAGCGGAAAGAGGAAGAAAACCAGCTTCTGACCTTGAAAGTGGAAACAGGATGTTACCAAGTAAACTACAAAGGTAAAAGACTTCACAGGGCTACTGTGAAATACAGAGAATGATAAAAAAGCCCCCGCCAAGGCTTCCACCCTGCAACTGGCCGCTATGAACCAGGACTTTCATGCATCAGAAGGCGAATGATGCAACGCAGCATCCCCGTGTGCAGCATGAGTGAAGTTTTGGTCTTTATTATTAACAGATTTCTTTTTTTTTCCCCCCTAAAAAATAGGCACCAACCACGAATGGATTTTACGGAGCTAGCAGAAAAATCCCACAAAACCAAAACTTTGCATACAGAGTACAGTTAAAGAGGTTCATACATTTACTGGCACAGCTAGCCGAGCAAGCGGCTAGCGCAACAAAACACACACGTGAAAAAGCCACGAACGCAGCTTTCCGACGGCTTATTCCCACGTTTTCGGCGACGGGCTCTTCGCCATTTTAACGGGAGAACATACATTTCCACCGCTCCCCGGCACAACGCGCCGGCTCGCCTGACGAGCGCGGAGGCTCCGGCCGAGCAGGCGACGGGGGCGGAGAATGCCGAGAGGGCGAGGTGGCCTCCGGCTGCGGCGGCGGGAGCGAGGGAAGGGCCGGGCCGGGCCGAGGGCAGGGGCGGAGGAGACAGCCGAGAGGAGACGACGCCGAGGCGGG